>JASSUY010064156.1:65000-153752 GCA_032466535.1 Forpus xanthops
ATTACACGCCTGGTTTTTTTTTTAGCATAACCTGATTTCTATCCAATGGTGGTGCTAAATAGAAAAAAAAAAATGCATTTCACTTCAGTTCTGAACATGTCTGTATTTTCCAAGAGCAATTCTTAGAAAATTGCAAGAGGTTATATCTAAGGTCATACGGACCTACAACAGTGGATTTTGTTAGGGTATGAAGCAGAGGAAATAGAGATCTCAGAATTGCAAGTAATAAATATGATTTAGATAAGCACTTCTACACAGAAAAATAAGAAATTCCTAAAAACTTTTCTGTGAAGCACCTTCCTCCTCATGTCCTGTATTACTCTATACTTATAAATAATAAAAAAAGAGACTGATAACAGTAGCTTTATGTAAGCAAGCTTAGAAATCATGCTCAGATAAGTGCTTTTGACCTAAATCTTGTAGCGCCTCGATCTGACATATAACCCCACAACTGTGAAATTCTGTATGAGATTTAGCAGTTTGAAGCTGCCAACTGACCCGGCCATAAAGCAGCTAGAGATAAGGATTTAAGGTACGATACGATACAATTAGACATTCACCTCCTATTTATTTCACTCCATTCAGTATTTAACCTACTTAAAAGTTGCAAGCTTTTTATTAAAAATGCTAGTGTGACATATATTTATACACAGTCAACAAAAACAAGAAAAGACTCTCATAAATGAGATTTCCATGAATGAAAAGGGTAAACAGGAGATGCTCCTGCAAAACTCTTCTAGGCGTGCAGAGATAAAGGATGGTTCTACCACACAAAATAATCAGATACAAAAATAGCTGTTCAGAAACAGCACACCTAAGGAGTACTTTAATCAAACATTTAGGTTACCTGCCAAAAGGACCATGATCTCTTCAAAATGCAATGCGGATTAAAGTGTTATCTAACACAAGCAGAAAACTAACCTTGGAGTGGAAGTTCGAAATGTGTTCATCATAATTTTCATGTCTTTGGACAGAGAAACCAGCTTTTTCAGCTAGATTGCAAAACTGGTTTAAAGTGTTCCCTCGGAGTGGAGCAAATACCATTGCTTTTCCCTGGAACATTAAAAAGAGAATTTATACATATTTAAAACTGGAAGGGAACCAGACATAACATACACCTGACTAAGCTTTTAATAGACTCATGCTAGAAAAGTAAATTGTTCTCTTGGTTAAACACTAAAATTGGGTAATACAAATAACTGTCCAAAATACGCAAGATTTCTGTGATTAAACAAATGCAAAATAAAAATAAATAAATATTTTATTTCGAAAACTGCCAACTCCAGACATCTGCTCCTTTTCATATAATAATGATGGCTATGAATTACCAAAATAAAACGCAGAAAAAGCACACAAAACATACACTACATGCACAATCTATTTGTTAGCTCATGACCATGCAAAGACTGTAAATACTGATTTCTTTTTTTCACTCTCCCACACAGAAGAGTACTCCCCATTTGCTATCAGTGGAATTACAACAGTGTAAAACAAGGCAAAATGGGAAAGCAATTCAGACCTAATACTTGATTTTTTAAAAGGTATTTTAAACTACCTGAGCAGTGCAACAAAATTTGACCTGAAATTGGTAAATTGCATTTAAAGCAGTACTTAATGCTCTTGCACATTATTCTGGATCTTTCAAGACAATCAGGCCATTTATGATGCCCAGGCAATATGTTATGGTCCACTTGCTAATTTTTTGCTCATCCTTCTATATTTAAGAAACCAAAAAATTACTACCTTGAAATGACAGATTTTAGTCATTCTGTGCAAAGTACTAGCCCCAAACCTAATCTACTTCATATAACATCTCTTGAAATCTTACTTGCAAAATTAATTCTAATTGGCCGAATACTGTGTTCTGTCACATGGAATGGAAATTGGTTGAAGAGCTGTAAACAAAGGTTAATACCAAACAACAGCATATCACATCGAGGGGAGCCACAAAGTTTACTCTGAGTTCTTGTATTTAACTTCTATATTAATGAGAGCTAAGACTAATTCATGAGCTGCTGTAAACAACCAAAGAGACAAAAAAGATATTTTCAGGGATCTGAAGGAGTTATAAAAAGATTAGATGCTGTAGAAGAATATTTGGCTTGAGAAAATGCCATCTTGTATACCACAGGAAAGATTGATCAGAAGAGCTAATTTCAACAGCAACTCTGGAAAGTTACACTGCTGACACAGATACTTAGTAAGGAGGAGAGGGAACAAATCTGTGTTACAGTTTATGTACACATAAACTGAGACAGCGTGCAGTGAGGCAACAATAAAAACCCCACATTGGTATTTATGGTACTAATGTGTACTTAAAAGACTCCAATCATTAATATCACAGCACGGTATTTATTCTCACAATGTCTCCGTGAGACAGGAAAGTACTGTTATCCTCATCTTTCTCATGGGAAATTAAAGCACAAAGGAGACACAGGGCAATATGCAAAGCAACTCAATTCTCTTGATTTGTGTAGCTGTAACTTTAATTCTGTGGCTAAATATGAGGTGCAAAGGGGCGTAAACTCCCACCCAAGGCACTGGAATTGCTTATGTAAATGTTAGGTTGAATATAGGCTCAGCTCAGGATGAAAAACATTAAACACAGGAAATTCACAATCAGTTCCCTCACATCCTTGTCATGCTTTAATGTCATCAGAAAGTAAGGGCAGCAAAGGAAGCCTTCAACTGAGGATCCTCCTCCTCCTGCTGCCACCTCACACTCCTCTGAATGTTGTTGTGCAGAGACCCTTCCTTGCATGAGAAGGATGAGGCTTCCCTCTGGAGTCCCCCATCTTGATGGGCAACTTCACAGAGAGGTCACTGTAATGGGAAATGTGCTCCCAACCCAGGCCTCACTGACCACATGATGCACATGGGACTTCAGGCAGGGTTAAACCTCATCAACAGAGACTGCTGAAGGCCGTGTGTCCCACACTGGTCACTGATCCAACAGCTTCAATGAGGAAGCAATGCTCATACAATAGCACCCCCATAGAGATTTCCAGTTGGAGTCAGAGGACCATGTGGTCACTCCTCCTCATAATCTCTGTAGATGACTTCAGATTTAATTTGAAAGAGAAACACAGTAAAATAGAAATTAACATGGTATGAAATATCTCTTTAAACCAGGCTAAAAATCTTGAAATAACTTCAAAAAAGGGGAATGGACTTGTATGGAAAATATTACATAGCTTCTTTCAGCCAGCTCTGTAGCTGGTGTAAAAACCCATTCACCTATTGAATTTAGAGTACATCTAAAACACCTGAGGATCTTGCCTTTGCTCATAAAACTCCCAAAATCTTGATTTAATACTACAATAATCTCATCAAAACTGGCAGGCACTGTGGAGGTATGGTTGTCAGTTTTGGTCAATCATAATCTGGGTTTAAAGCACTTTCTTGTCCACTGCTTGATCTCTGTGATTCTGCTACTTGTTCTGGGGCTAAATTCACATTTCTCTTTTTAAACTGTTTTTCGTTTCTTGGTTGCTATACAATAAAAGCAATTAGACCAGTGGCCTGGATCTACACTTGATGGTCCATCCCAGGTCCATTTGATTTGAATGCCAAAGTGCGTCCCAGACTAGGATGATGTTTAAAGTTCAAAATGGCCTTTCCTCAGCCAGGAAAATACTCGTGAACAAAACACACAAGAAACAACAGCTACAATAGTTTGAAGAGACATTAAAATACTGCAGTAAAATAATGTGACATTTTGGACATGACTGTGACTAAATTTACTCATGAATCATTATTAAATTCAGTCTTATTCGCTGGTACTGATTATGGCTCAATAGCATCGCATTGACTTCACTGGGATAGACTACAGAAGAATCAAAGCCTTCATTAAGAATGTTCTAAATAGGAAAATACACAAGCAACTACTTATTTTAAGATTGAAATGACAATACATTTTAACTATACAGAAAATAAAACCAAATGTGGGCAAATCAAGTAGCATCCTTAAAAGAAGAATAAAATAGATGCATTGAAGATAAGTCTCTCTGGTGTATGATTTCGGTGCCTAATTCTTGGAATCGGTTTACAGGTAGCATTTGCATTTACAACAAATTCAGACAGAAATTTCAGCCCTCAGTAACTCTGCAAGCTGCTTATTTCTGCCTGTGGGAATTTCTGGTCCCCTCTTCCTGCGCCAATACAACTGTTCATACAGCCACACTATGAATCAGATGACTGAAATGACCAGAGTCTGCCTATGGGACAACAAAAAGTTACCTGAAACACATCACGCAGTGCCATAATGATTCTAATAGGAACAGGTAACACTCTTAATGAAAAAAAGGAAATACTGCAGATAAATTGATCTCTTTTTAAATAACAGTAAGAATAAATGACCCGTTCTGGATTTGCCCTTCAGGACAGTTTCGTAAGGATACCCATAATTTTCTGTTTACTTTTTCTTTCAGTTTTGCTGGTTATTACTTTCCCTGAACAGTTCTATCCTAGGTTCACTTGAAAGATGTCTTAATGTAGATGTGCCTTCAATTTGAGATTGTTTCTCTATCAACTTGGCAAAATATTTCCAGTAAGGAAATGTAACTTTTATACTGGAGACAAAATAAGTCCTGTAGAAGAGTGAACTTAAACAAAGTAGTTTATGACTTAGATTGGGTATAAAGTAATGCTCATAAACTATTCTTAATTATTACAACTGGCAAATGAGATCACTATTAATTTATTTTTCCCTTAAAGGCCAAAGTACAGGGCTATTTAGTAAAGTTTCCTCTGATGTTAATCTGAGATTTATACAGGTTAACTAGAACAGTAAAAATAATAACTATCTTGCACTTGTGATTGCATCTTCTCTTAGAATCTCAGTTGTATATGCTTGTATTTGGGTCTTTCAAACCATGAAAGCATACGCTTGAAGGCATCTCTGTTCAACATGTCCTTTTTGGACAAGGAAGCTCCTTTAAGGTGTCTGGGTCCATATTCCCAGCTTCCACTCCATGTAATAGTTTGCTGTCCTCTAAGTTACGAATTACAGTAATTTGAAAGGCCATGCCAAGACCGGATATCCATCCATATAACCATCTGTAAAGAGGATTAGGCACATTACTTTAGTTAAAAAATACAGTTTGGACAGTGGTCCAAAACTTTGCAGCAAGCAAGGAGCAACAATTTCTCAGGCTAGCACTGCTGATAAGAAATAGGAATCATAGCCTAAAATGCATAGCAAGTAAATACAGGCTATGCTATTAATCACAATAATCAGAAGCAACCCACACTAGGAGGGCAGGTGACAAAAAAGCCATCTCCCTCCATTTCATCTACATTCAGAAAGGACTGTAGTTCATCTGCTCTGAAAAACAGTCTTGTTCTGAATCTGAATTAACTGATTGTAGTTAAACAGCAGTAAAGCCAGGTCAGTTTTCATTTAAAATCAGGTTAGCAATTGCTAAAGTGTCTATAGAAGGGAACTTGAGCTATGAACTTTACTTAAGATTTGGGGTGACTTACTGTCATTATTTTCTAAATCAAATTCTCTGGTTGGAATAATCAGCCAAGGTAAAGAATGAGTGTATGTGTGCATATACAAATGTATGTGTGTACTCATGGTTTTGGCAACACAGACCACCAGACCACGATTAAGTATAAGCAGGAGACAAAGCAACCAACAGCTGTTCTTGCACTCTAGAGGCTCTAAGCCAGGTCAGTTATCCGAGCATCTCTTGTACGCTTTTCTTCCTGACACTCCTACTCTTCTCCCCTAGTATCCTTTCATAGAATCTTAACATTACCTAGGCTGGAAGAGACCTTTAAGATCAAGTCAAACTGTCACCCCAGGACTGGCAAGTGGAGCCAGTACAGTGGCATATGGGGCTACCTGAAGAACTAGGTATGGACACTGATCAGGGCTGAAAAAAAAAAGTACTTTCTACATTTTTTTTAGCTGGAATCAGCTTCGATTACCTTTCATCCACAAAATTATTGCAATCCTGACAACTGACCATGTACTAAGAAAGTCTGAATGCATCACCCTGGGCAGGAGCTGCTTAACCTCCCCTTGCTGCCAATAAAAGAAACATGTGGGTAACCTTTTCCTTAGTGCAGCTACGCTTCTGTCTTCCTGGCAGCCTTGCCCCACTGCTCATTAAAATAATTCAGTCTTAAGTAACTTGCCTTAGGTCACTCAGGAAAGTCTGTGATAGAACCAAGAATAGAAACCTGATCACTCTTAGCAAAGAATGGGATTACTTACATGGCTAAAATGACTCTTAAGCCTTTGCACGTTTGGGTCTTCTGTTCCTTTTACAGAGAAAATGTCTTGTACAAAATTACAATACAAATTAAAATAAAGTTTGGAGAATGCACCATAACATGAAATACTTCTGGTCTGAAATGGAAAGTCTGCCTTAACGGAAGATTTCTACGTTAAGCAGTAAAGGTAAAATTCCATTTCAAATTCCTACCTATAGCAATTACTTCACGTTTCCTCCTACTTTCATTTTGATATCTCCTTTTTATTTGTTTGTTGTATTTTTTTTTCAGATTCAACATTATTTGTTGTGTATAAACATATGCATATGACAGTATTGTTTTTTTCCCTGTAGGTCTCGATTTAACAGCTTAATAGATTGTAACCAGCAAAACATTTCTTTAATGACATTCTTGTAGAACATGGAAGCATTTTGTGAAAAGCTTGATTTTATTACATTCCAAGGCATAAAAAAATGGAAACACAGGGCTTAATGGAAAAAATGTTAGTCTACAATCTATGCATAAGGGTTTTGCTCATTTTATATAAACAGAAACGAAAAGAAAAAATAGTCTTTCATAACAAATAAATACACAATGACAAAGGTTACAATTGAAGGGATTACAAATGACAGAAGCCAACATAAAAACTTTCAATATCGTACTTTTACTTTAATACGAAGACATTATTATCAAAGGAAAATACTTGAGAAACGCTTTGATAAAAATAATCTGACGCTATCTTTGAAGCGGTTTCATTTATTTTACTACCCACTGTGTTCCTTATCAGAAGGCCAAGTATAAGAAGTTTCCTAGTTTATGATTAGGAAAGAATCTGATAGATTAGAAGACTCAATTGAAGTTGGACATAATAAGTATTAAAGTATTACATGACATTAATCCTGCCATTCCATTACTCTCTCAATCATTGTGCACAGACTAATTATTCTGAAGCCAGTGTTCAGGAGAAAATAGAAACATACTTACACTGGGCTGGAGTAATCTCTTTATTGCATCAACAAGGCTAGCTCTGTACTGGTCCAGAAAGAGACTGACATTGAGAAGAGAAGAGAATCCAGATTAAAATGGGTTTTCAATACTAATGATACTAATGCAGATAAGTACAAGGCTAATTACATATGTTTACACAACGCTGTAAAAGAGAAACTGTGATCTACATTTCTGCCCAGTTCAGGTACTTCTAAATATTATGAAATACAAGAAACCAAACATAATCTAAACCAAAGCTAAAACATCATCATGAAGAGATATTTCTAGGTGAAATTCCCAGATCATATAGGCTCGCTATGAAAAATACTACCACAGCAGAAATCAGGATCAATAGACAAAGTTAACATTTTACATGTTTTTTTTAAATACAAGGTGTGGGTGTGGAAGTTTTTTAAGTGTTTTCGATTGCATTTCAGATGTTACTATTAAGGATATTTTTTTCCTTTTAACTTCACAGTTGTGGTATTGATAACTATTATGCATATTTGCTCTTTCTATAAGTCTGTATCTATCTTCACTTTAAAGATTTACAAGGCCCTACTTCCTCTCTCCTTCAAACACTGTTGTCCTCTCTCAAAAGCGAAATGCTTCATCTCCAGCATGGGTCTCACAAGGATAGCAGCAGAGTCAATTTTCCCATGTGATGTTGCCAACATGCTCAGCCTTGTTTTGGTGTGATTACCTCATGATTTGAGGGGATAATTCATTCTTCATGCCCCTCAATACCTTAATGTATATACTAATAGTGGCAACCAGGGTGCCAATCACTCCTGACTAGATATTTGTGGACATGTAGTTACTGTGGATGAAGAGCGCATTTACAATGGTTAGTGAACAACCATCGGATAGCAACTGATGCCTTTCAGTCCTTACTACCATGAGCTGCATTTATATTGGCAATTCAGATGAGAAACTCTGTCAAGCAGTCCACAAATTATGTGATTTTTTTCTTCATTATTTTTCATTTTTCCTCTGCAGTAAAACTGCTTCCCAGCCTGTGCCAAGCTTGAGATCCACACTACGTGGCATTTTGTCCATTCTCCATGATACTTCCCTTTCCTTTATTCTTAAGCATCTCTTTCTGAAGAGATATGGGCAATTTTTTTTCCCAGGTTTGAAATTTCTTAAAGTATATAAAGAATATATGAAAACAGCAAAGAGAAAAATGTGGTCTGCCAATCAGATGCCAGTCACTGAGAACAGAATGAGGTGTTATTTAGGTACAGACACTCCATAGCCACCAAAGAGTATATTACTACAATATTACATACAATAGGGTCAAGTAGCTATGTAAGAGCATATCAGAAAACTCGGCAGTGACCAAATTTCATCAGTAAAATCCAGCAGAAGCTCATATCGTTGAGCAAATGCAGTAGAATGGGTACCTATACTTTTCTTAAAGTTCATATAAAAGTAATACCTTTTGAATTTCTTCTCATGATAATGAAGTACTAGCTGACAATTTCTCTGATAGCCTGCCCATAAGAAAATGTAAACTTTACCAATTGGTATGAGGGCTGCCCCTCAGCCTTGATTAATCCTATTGGAAGAACCTTACTGAAGAAATGGTTGTTTGAATTTCATGCACTGAAACAGTAAGTGATAGGTATAATACCTCCTGGGAGTTTTAATGACATTTACTTCAGGTAGATCCCTATTCAGATAGATAGAAGATAGCATAAGACATCACTTCACTGTGAACTTAGCCACCTGCAGAAGAGGTGGAATACAGTGCACGAGTCATCTCCCAGAAGAATCACTAGAAATGATTAATTTTCTTTAACATAAACCACCGCAAGCATGCACACATTTAGGACGGGTTGAGATCCTGTGTAGACAGAAGTACACTGAAAATGAAAAATGCACCTATGATATTTTTTGAAAGCAGTGTAGTGAAAACGTGATTTTGGGGCAGCTTACCAGAGCTAAATTCCTTTTTAATGGAGCTGCATACCATTTTCTCTTTTTACAATGAGATAGGAGCACAACTGCTGCCACCAATCTTGTTCCTTTACAATGAGGGAACTACAGACCTTTGTTCAGAAGCAACTGAGTGTTCGAGAAGTTCAAATGGTTACATGACCTGCTACATTAGACAACTTCAATAATACCTTTTCTGTCCAGACTCAAATGAAATTTTGGTGGTATGGAAGGTTAACTCTTAGCCCTTTCAGCTTAGGAAATCCAGGTAACCTGGGATGGTTGCCCTGGGTCTGCTCCCAAATTGTCCCTGCCCTCAGAAAAGCCTGTCCTGGGAACAGGACCTACTTCAATTAAAAGTCTGCAACACTAATTTTCAGTCTATTGGTCTGTGAGACACACACTGTGACCAGAGGGAGCAGAGAAGGCTGGAAGCAATGTTAATGCAATGCAGTGACTCCAGGGAATATCTCCATCCTCCCTCTGAGTCAAAGGATGCCTTGGATGAGGAAAATCTTTAAGAAGTTGTAGATAATCTGTGGTACAGACCGGACCGGCACACAATTTGGATCATGCACAGAGATTCAGCCACACAAGTTCTCTTAGTAATAGAATTTGTATGGCTAAATACTACCAGAGCATACTGAAAATGTACCCGAGAGAACCCTTTAAAGCTCACACCAGCTTAGTGAAATTAAATAATGTAGTGTTCTAAATCATTTACACTCAGTTCTCGCACCTCAGTTCAAATTTGGCTTAGCTTGCCATTACTTTAGTGGTAATGACTCATGTTTATGTAGTAAGGACACTGTGAAAGCAGTAGCTCAGGAGAGGAATAGCAAGGTTTTCTTGGGTCAGAAGGAAATGTGGATCACAGCAGTAGAGAGGCAAGAACACAGTTGAACACAGTTGAGGATTTAGACTTTGTTTAGGCAGTGCACTTAACCTGCGAAATATGAATGAACAGGCAGGCAGTAATTTTAGATTGCTATTAAAATCAAAATGAAAATTTACATCAAAACTGTACAGAAGCGTCAGCCACAAGCAAACAATTAAAAACCCCCAAACCAAGTAGATTCTCAGTTTACTTCATGCTGATACCCTTTCATCTTGTCCCTTGCAGTAGGGGGCATATATTTTATAGGCTACGAACTTGTTTTTCTTCTTGCATATTTTGCAACTGGTAAAAAAGCTTAGTTTACAGGTGTACTTCAGACATGATTACATTTATATATATTGCCTACTGAATGAAGCCATTTATCTTTTTGTTTGCCTTCAACTACACAGCTCGCATAAACTGAAAACAACCCTTGCTTCCATGTCGCCAGATTCCAATGTACTTGAAAGCGTGTGCAAGAAATCAGGCTTAACACAAGTAATACATTTAAACTGAAAAAGGACAGAGATCTGACTGTGTTCCTGCAAAAAAAATTTCCTTGTATTAAAAGAAATGCACCAAGATGAAATTGACATATTTTAAGCTCTTTAAAGAATACTTTCAGTTCAGTTCTACATTCCTGGTGAATCTATGATACCCCATGACTTCAACAAAAATCACAGCAGGGAAAGTAATGTGGGATAGTCCCTCCTGGTCTCTGTTGTGCACATACTTACATGTGTGTCAAACTTTAAGGATACAATCAGCCTAAGTAAAACGGGATATCATGCATTTCCAAAATGATACGAGGATCTAGACCTCATACTGTCTCTACATTAAAATTGTGAAAATGTTATTCACAAGAGTGTGAAAGACAAAGGTTTTCCTATTGGCTCAGTCTTACTGGCCTTCAAGATCATTGGATTACAAATTTCAGCAACATTTTTTGTAATAAAGAATATATGCTTCCTTTTAAACAAGCACAAATCTGAGGTTCTCAAGAGTTTTGGAAGAGTCTTGTTTGCGGCATGTCCATAACAGGCACATGTTATTTCTCCTTCTCTTTCATACTCACAATTCCAGCATCTGCATGACTTTATATCCACAAGCGCAGGGCAAATGAAAGTCTAAAATCCTAGCAGCCCTCACCTGGCCTTAAAATTGCCCCTCAACAATAAGAGGCTGGTGGATATACTTTAAAGTTCCATTATTTCAGTGGGTGCTTTCCCAGTGTATCCTTTTTCCAGGTGTAGCCTCACCAAGATTTTTTTTTCCTCTTATTTTTATCTCATTGTTGACATTTTACAAGTTATTTCGGAACTGCTGAACCGTGAAACTATTTTTATTGTCAAAATCCTGAATGGTTAAATAATGACTAGCTTTCACAGTTTGCCTCTTATTTAGTTTATAATCTAGTTGAGCTACTAAATTTAGCTGTTAACTAATAGACTGTCTGTTCTGGGAAATAACTTATTTTCCACTCTTGCACACAAGCTTTATGAAAGTCTGACTGTAAATATATGAATATAAACATATCGCTGCTAGTTGTAATCATGTACATTTTTACTTGAACCTCCATGTGGATTTGGAATATGTTTATGAATACAGCTTGTTTTCATGTAAATGGGATCAAGCAGTACCACTGGTTAGCTATTCAGAGAAACAGAGACAATATCACCCTTGCTGGAAATACTTCAATAAAAATTTATCCATGTACCTAATATCTGAACTCAGAATTTGTTGCTTTCTAGCTCTCTGTTCTAATCTCAGATTTTATCGACTGACAATGAGCTATATGATGGTGTTAAACTAAATGCAATCTATTCGGTCTGTTTTTATCACTGCATACTTCAGGTTTCAGCTGAGGAGCTATAAGAAAAGAGAGAGATTTTTTTTTTTGCCTTTTCAATAGCAGCCCAAAAATTTCAGAGAGTAAAAATCCTGCCAACAGTTCTCAACCCCATTCTATATCTCAGAAGAGAAATACATGAAAATGCAAAGAAAATTCAAGTTTGATAAAGCATGGAACATTTCCTCCCCCCTCCCCCTAGCCTTTTCATGTACCAGACACCCCAGTGTCCATAATTAAAAGAATGATTTCTAAAAGAAACAAACAATGAAGGGATTTTCATGCTTATTAAACTATATATATGGACACTTGCAGTAAGAAAATAGGGACAATTGGTGATGTACTTTAAAGTAACCTGCACATTTCTATTTATTTTTTAGAAATCTATACATATTTATACACTTACCTGCACCTTAAGTGCTTCAAAATAAATGCACAAAATATAGGGATTGAAAATGCATTATGTATTTTACTTGTCACATTTGATTCTTTGTTTCCCAAAGAAACTACACTTTTTCCAAACAGACTGAGAGGAATATTAGACAGGAATTTTACTGAAAAAACCCCAACTTAAGTCTTGCTCCACTCTGCTGTACTCCCAGCACAAATAGGATGACATGGTGTGAGTATCAAGAATACAAGAGATGGCACAGCCAGGTTGTTTTGATATTTGTGTGAAGAACAAATTTAACTCTAAATCTCTTGGCAAGACCTTGCTTCACCCACATAATCTGGAGAACATCCATATGTGAGCCTTGTCTAAGCCTCCGAGAAGACTGCTGCCCTCCTGCTCATGTCCGCCAGCATTCTGATCTGACTTTCATACTTAATCTGATCTAATCCTGTCCAGCATTAACTTCATCTGTGCAATGAAACCTGGAGTATCCATTCTAATATTTGGTGAGGAAGGCATTTACTAAATTACTTGCTGAAATCATATGGTGTTGTTTAGCTCCTTATTTTAATCAGATGATGCATCTCTGAGGCACATTATCAGCGATTAGTTAGAAACCCTTCTCTGCCCTTTTTGGAAACAAAGAACTTTTCTGAAATTAAATGCTAAGGGAAACGAAGCACTGCTGCATTCTGTCAACAAACAGGTATAAGAAAAAGGCAAAAAAAAAAGAGGACTAAACACACCTTCTCCTGTGCTATACAAAACCAGTAGCTTCTATGAAATCTGAATTGTTGGCTTAAATAGCAAAATATCAAAGGGAAGAAAAAAAGCTTTAGAGGAATTTTTTATCAGGAGCCACTTAAAAAGCACATTGTTTAAAAAGACA
Source organism: Forpus xanthops (assembly GCA_032466535.1). Classification (NCBI taxonomy): domain Eukaryota; kingdom Metazoa; phylum Chordata; class Aves; order Psittaciformes; family Psittacidae; genus Forpus; species Forpus xanthops. The sequence continues at coordinate 78,163 of JASSUY010064156.1, forward strand.
ATATACAGCTTCGTATTTCCTTTGCCTTTTTCCTTTAACTCTTTCTTAGTAAGGTACAGAAATCTGTTGAACTGAGCTGCGCGAGGAAGTCTCTGTTTTTGTCAGAGTTCGGTTTCTCACACCAGTTATGTGCAACGAAACAGAAACAGCTTTTACTGGCTTGGACATTTAACGGATCAGGAGCAAATGTCCATGAAGGAGAGACAGATTCTTTTAAAAATACCAGCTCTCTGAAATAAAATTTGCACATCTCTTTTTTCACACTGTTTCCATTTCTATAACACAAATGATTAATAATGTACCCTTCTTAAAGCTGGCATGCAGCAAATGCAGCACAGCACAATTCTGCAAATCCAGTATCAGAAAAGGGCTGTGTCAATAATCAAATCCATGTGCATAAATCACTTAACAATATAGCATATTGTAACATGGATCTATCTACCTTTTCATAAATTAAATGCTGTACTCTTATGCTTTTATTAAGAACTGTTTTACAATTACCATGTGCAAATAATATAAAGCCTATGCCTACAAATACTGCTGTCAAATTTATTTAAGAAATAGAATATGATAGGGGAAAAAAGGGTTATGAAAATCTTTTTGTCCCTCGGAAAGATTTTCCAGGGAGCAAAAAACATATCCCCTTATATCAATAGTCAGATCTTTCCTAAGAAGTAAGCTAATTGAGCTGTTTGTGTTGATAAACTCCCTTTTCTCCAGACTGTTCCTCACTGAGCCATAATTATTTGCAATTTGCCTAAGTCGTCCATTTACTGATACGTCAAGCATGAAACAGAGGCAATTCCAGAAAATGGAAATGCTTCTCAAAATCAATCTTTGGGAAATAATGTGGTAGAAGTTACTGTGTGATAGAAGACTACCTTATAACTGTCACATGGAGATGAATATTAATTTGTTGAGGTTAAGGTGGCTTTGTGCTTCATTTGTTGACTTTGCTTAGCCATCAGCAAGCAGCACAGTACAATTACTCCAGCAAAGCTATTTTTCTAACATGAGTTTTATGATTTTTATGTACTTACCAGTCAGCACACATAACAATGTCAAAATGTCCTTCCAGTTGAGAGACATCTGTCTCATTATCCCATCGTAAAACGCTAGAGGAAAAAAAAAGATTAAAAAAAAAAAGAGGAAAAGAAAAAAGGACTTACATTTTTCATCTTGAAATTTTTAAAGTATTAATATTATCCTTACATGACACAAGTGTTTCAAAAAGTACATGCACGCTACTTTCAAAGATGAAGGCAAAAATATTATTCTGTACATTTTAAAGGTTTTAAATTTTAAAGCTAAGGAGCTATTTTTTATTATGGCAGAAAGGCAATCCACAGTGTCTGATGAGTGAAACACCAACAGACAGTTCTGAATTAGTGACACATGTATGGCTTCACATTTTACCCCTTAACACCACTGCACGAGAGAGTGAAGTCAAAGTCTCGACAACCTGAATGAAACACAAATTTACAGAATAGATGTGACTTCATGGATCTCTGTTGCATCCGACAGGCAAGTCAGTTGTGTTTCTCATTGATGAAGTGAGCATTCACTTGGGCTGGAGGGAGGGGGGAGAGGGTGAAAAAATGCCAGGCTTAACTTCTATGCCAGCTATGTTGCCTCAAGCAAGCTTAAAAATACAGCAGTGCTGACTCTGTCAACACCTATTCTCTCACAGGTGATGTTATTTAATTCTTAGGTACCCAATAGTAGGCAAAAATGCACATATGTACAAAGTTCTTTGTTTATAAATGCTGCTGATATACATAGCTGCCACGAAGAATTTCAGTACTTTGCTACCATTTAAAAACCAGTAACTAGTACTGGAACTTGTACATACTTAAAATATTATTATTATTATATGAAGATTTCAAGCTCCATTTCTATTTTTAGGATATTAAAAAAAAAAAATATGTTTTTATTTCCTGGCTATTTATAATAGAAAGTAGATAAATATTTATGGGAAAAGTACTTGTGGGGGAAGGGTCTAATCTGATCTTGTCAGGTTGTGCATGCTTATCTCAGTTCTGTATGAGTCTTGACCAAACAGACCCTTTAGTCTTCCTGCAGCTATAATCTACTTCTGGTTAAAAGCCATCTCCATTCACATCCTACTCCTAATATTTAACTGAGGATCAGTTATAATGTGTTCATTCAGAAATGCTCCCTAAGTATACAGGAAACCAGGAAATTTTATACAGAGATTATACTGTATGCAAAAAAGGTTTAAATATGCAGATAGATATAGTTATGGTACCACAATATGTGTTTACATGTCCACAGACACGAAATTTGAGGGAGAATGCTCTTAAAACATGGAAATTATGAAAGGAGAGGCCCAGTTAAATTGGGAAAGCTTTGATTATGTGGGGCTCAGTACTACCGAACAGATCAGGACTCATTAGCCCATTTGCCCTCCTGGAATTTACTGACACAATCCAAAGAGAGAAAAGAGTAGATTAATTTAATTTTTCCCTCAAATTGAAAGTAATCCAGATTTTAGAAGCCTAGGTAGCTTTGCATACTGGCACGCAGCAGGCATCCAGTAGTGGAAAGTGACAAAGGAGAGTTCTCACTCTCGGCTGCTGACTGCCTGCTGGCTACCAGCAGCTTTTTCAACCCTGTTTCCGTGGAAACTTAGGTTAGAATGGTGAAAATTAGGTAAAGGTAAGTTTTGTGGGTTTAAAGCACGCACTCTAATACTTTAAGAATCCTGAAGCAGAACTGGAAATTGGTAGATGAGCTGTGAGCCTTAAATGGCCACCTTTGGTTCTCATTGCTACAGAAACAGAGATCTGATCAGTACCGCTATAGGGATTTGAATTATGATTTTTTTAACACATATATTTACTATACTTCACACACACAGTTTGGAAGGCAGCACAGGTGCCTCCAAATTGAGAAAAACCCCACCTCTCTCATATTACTGTCAGCTTCCTGCTAAGCTCCAAAACCCAGCATTTTCTGTGCACACCTACTGTAGGCACAAAGAAGTTTGTGTGGGTAGGTAAAAGCTCAGAAACCATAATGCTGAGCAAAATATGGAACTGATGAGTTGCCAGGGGCATGAGCAGTGGTGCAATGTGGCTGGCATGTGTGCTGTTAGAAGAAGCAAGCTACGGGGCCCATAAGCCAGTCTTCCCCCATATTCCTGATCTAGTACCAGGGCTACTCTTGGTCTCTAGCTTCAGCAGAGTTGCATCCCTGAAGACATGGTAATTATGCAAGGCCAACAATAAATTTACACACGAGATCTTCAAAATCAACTTAGCCATATATTTTCAAAAGGTACAGGAAAATCTTTATCCCTCCGTTGAAATAACCATGTAAACTAAAGATAATTTCTATAAAATAAATACCAACAGGACTCTAATCTCACTCAGGATGTATGCATGCTGGTGGGAGAGATGTAACTACAAGCTGTATATATTTATCCATGCTATCTTTAGCCAAGTGCAAGCATGACTAGTAAGAGAAGTGCAGCCAGAGTACGTGAAACTCAATACTGGCTGCAACCTCCAAACCTGTTTTGCCAGCTCACTCTGGGCTACCATATCTACACAATTATCCATTTAATGCTTCCACAAATTTGCATGAGGTGCAATCAAACATCTGCACCTGCACGGGTAAAGCAGGCATGCCCCTGCATATCAGGGAATCAGAAATGATCTGCTTAGAGTCAGCATTATTACATCATTAACACTGATGTCAGAATCAGCTATTTGGAATTCTAGTGCTAATGAAAACAGTGAATCAGAGTCAGTATGTATATAAATACCACGAACTACCCATACAAATCCTTGTAATCCAAACACAATTCCTGAGTGTGAAATACAGAAAATTTCACTGATATTGCAAAACAACTCTGAGAAAGGTAAAGATGTCTATATGTGTATCTAAATGCATATATCTGTATGTAATAAAGGGGTGAGAAACAGTATTTTTTTCAGGGATTATTGAGGACGTGACTCTTGGACTTCAGTGGTCAGACCTGAAAGAAATATGGAAGGCACCATGAAGCAAAGGCTGATTGCATTTCCATTTAAAGAAAAGCACTGCTAGGAAACCCAGAAAAGTGTTAGCAACAGAAGTCTGAAAGCCTCAGTCCTTATGAAGTTTCCTTAGAAAAAAATAGACATAAGTGTAAAAATACCATTCCACAAAGTCTTTAAATCACTAAGTATCACGTTGAGTGCCAACATGAAAAAAATGCAAGTCTTGTTAATATTTTCCTCTTATTCCCTTTCCAGTGATGCCAAATCAGTGGATATAATCTACTTTTTTCAATAGCCACTTTTCTTCCAGCAAACTAAGTTTTAAAGCTGCAAAACTTTTAAACCTTTCTTTTGAAGATGCTACAGTGCTAATGGCTGATATCAATTTGTAGATATGAAAGCTGTGTTTTAGTCGGTATTTCTGTCTAAACCACACCAATCAATTTTTTGGGGTATTTTTGGGTTTTTTTTTTTTTTTTTTTGGAAAAAAAGCAAGCCAAAACCAAACCCAACCCAAATATATTTAAGTCTGTGTAAAGCCCACTCTTGGTATTATTTTGTGCTGGCTTATTTAAATCATGCAGGTTTAGTATCTTGCAATTGAAAATATGTAACTCAGTTTCAGCAGAAAAGGGTTTGAATCCACTGGAAATATAAAACAGGCTGGGAGCTTTCCTTGGCTACAACAAGAACACTGAAAAAATAAATAGGATGTGAAGGAAAACCACTACTGCACTGTTCAGTGACAACTTAGGTCAAACCGATGGTGGCTGAAACTTGGCACTTGCTAATGGCTGCTTTTATGGCCTGCATCAAATGTATATGACTAGTTTTCAGAAAGAAAGTACCCACGTCACAAACCTATTACTATAATTAGCAATCTTGATGGTAATCCTAGCAAAAAGGACAAGGACTGAATGAGCTATGGAAAATGAACTATCCTCTCACCTGCAGAGATGCCTTTTCCAGGTAAGGGATATATCACACACTACCAAAATAGTCTGAGAAAATAAGTACTGACACTTTAGTTTCCTAGGCTGTACCTTACACTATTCTATAGCAATAAATTCATTAAAATAAGTCAAACCACCAAAACCACCAAACAACACAATCAATTTCCTCCCTCTTGTCCTCCCCAATTTATATTTTAAATTGAGAAGCAAGCCAGAAAATGTGATTAGGTCAAGATAAAAGGTATCATACTGATAATTGAACAAAAAGATCAAATAAGAAAACAGAGACTTTAAGTACTACCAATATACCTCCAAGTAACCCCTTGTATTTCAAAATTAAAAACAAAGCAGAACAGAATAGCAAACATTGCAGGGATAGTTATGGTAGCCATGGTTGCACGTACCCCATACATTCGAATTTATGGAGGACAGCCTGATGTCGACATTCTTTCTTACACCAGTAAAATATCTCAACAATCTACAACAAAAGACCTGATTTTACCAGGTTGTTATTTCCTCATGCAACATTCTTCATTACTATTATCATTCAACTTCTGTTATTCAGTGTTTGTCTTCCTATTTTGCGGGTAACTTACATGAGAAAAAAACAGGTTAAGATTGATTATTAAAACCTGAAACATTTCCAAGTCCCTCTGAGATGTTCTTGTGATGAATGGCATAAGCTAGAGCAGCTCTCAAGTTAGTGGAAAAGTAGTTGTGCAGATAAAGACAAAAAATCAAAATCAGAAGAAAGGACAAAAGACACAAAAGCTTTACTTGCTTCAAAATGTATTAATAGTTCCAATAAAGATGAAAAAAAAAAATGTCCCAGTTAGCAGATGAACAGCTACCAAGAACCCCCATCTTCCCACCTCTTCTTTTCATATTTTAATTCAGACTTCATTCTTTGAAATCATTATCATTGGTAAGCATACAGGTTCAGGTAGAAGATTTTGTCTGGGGGTTTATATGACTTTTTCTATGACATTAACCAAGCAAGTTCATTAACACATTAACAAAAGGCATCATCAGGATGTTTCTCCACACCTTGATCTTTGTTTGAGATTCCTTAGTTTTGTATAAAGATCAAGAAGATGGATTTTAATCTAGCGAAAGAGGCAATATGTACACCTATCATTACAGCTCCTCTGAAGAGTCTTGCACATTTGCCTACTATAATTTCCCCATCTTTCTCATTATATTCTCATTAGACTGCTCTTATTTCTCCCCTTTCTTTCACCTCTGCCTTTTTTACCTTTACTGCTTCACTTTGCTTTTTATTCTTATCCATTATCTCATTCTCTACAGTGCATACCTTAACCGAGGTTAAGTTTTCAACCACAAGGTATGCAGCATCAAACATTCTCCCTTTCCTCTCAGACTTCTAAGCAGTTTGAACACGATATTTACAATTGCTGATGGACATTTCCTCCTAACAATCTTCTTGCAGATTTTGGCAACTTTCACATCATTTATCTTTTGTTACACTCTGTTGCTCAAAATCTGCACTTTATATTCATTCCTCCAGATCCTTCTCTCTTCAGCAACGTAAAATCTTGCTATTCATTAGAATTTTTAATTCCACTATTTTCTGTCTGGGTTTTTAAATTGTCTCTTACCGGTTTTCTTTTTTCAACGTGCTCTTCTAAACATTATCTTCAGACCTTTCCTACATTTCTGATAATTTCACAATGTTCCACCTCAACTTCTCCCTCTGTACTTTACTTCTGGGCTATGTCATCCATAAAAGCTAAATCCAGCTGCCCATGTTTGTACTTCATACAGTGCACCCATTCACAACTCTATTTTTCACAGCCTCAATGAGTGAGAAGCTCATCACCTCTACAGTACAACAAGGCATTGTTGTTACGGCCTTTTTTTGTTCCCTTTAGACATAACCATTAATTCTAGTCTGCAATCTAGACTTAGCTCAGACCTTCCTCTATATTTGCATATCTCAGCTCTGTTCAGATTTTGCTTATTAGCATCTCTAAGAAGTTTCTTATCTAGCCACTCAAACTCTTGACCATGTCATCATCATCTATATCTTAACATTACAATATTATTCTCTTTGCTCTTAGAAAAGAGACTTAGACTCAAGAAAATGCAGTCTTGCCCTATTAATATTGGTCCAGTAGGCTGCTGTAAACATTGCTTTTTTGCCTACAACCCTGATCTTGTCACCTCTTTGTACTCCTCCAGGTAAGCTGTAAGTCTTCTTTTCCAAATGCTTCACAAGAGTTTACTTCCATATTTTTATTCTCTCGTTCAATATTGAAAGGACAAGTCCATCCTTTAATCAGCTTACCTACATCTTCCACTTTTCAAATAAGCAGCTTTAAAATTTTCTACCACCATGTTATCCATGAACATTCACAAACCTACTTCATTATCCTTGAAACTACATTAAAATAGCACCTACAAAAAATGACAAGTGGCTAGGCTGCTCTTGTGCCTCCAACTCTGTCTCTCATGCCAACTACAGTTATTCTTGTTGTCCTTCTATCTCTAGTCTCAGACTATAGACTCTTAACAGAAACTGCCTTCTGTGCTTCTACAATGCTTGGTACAACAATTCATGATGAAACCTCATCACATCAATGTGGTAATGCAAAACTTAAAAAAACACACCAAAACCAACTACTGGTCCCTTCTAACTTGAGATATTTTATGATTCTATGATTCTACCTAGGTTTTCCTGCCTAAAATTTCCTTTCCAAAAGTGCCTGATAAAGTTATATGCTTCCTTTATTCCTTATTCTGAGAACGTATTTTCTCTCTCTTATTCTGTACAGCGTGTTTTGCTAAAATTCAGATGAGAACATTACAGCTTTGTCTTCAAAAATTCTAACACTTCCACAAGTTCTAACACTCACACATTTGCTGCATACCAAAAGCTGCTAAATTTTTGGGACATAATAAATACACTGCACGTAAATACAACTGTTGCAGAATAAAGTTTTGCATTTTGTAGACACATCACAGCCCAACACTCAGCACATTCGGTGAGAATATATTGTATAAATATGTTATTAATAACAAAATACCACTGGTGTTTGTAAATTTGCCTTTTCACATCCCTCCTCTACATCAATACATTCTAATTCAGTTTTTATTTAGCAGACTGACTATTGTTTTTAGCGAGGTCCATGTAGTTCATTATACACAAAATGGACAGTTCTCACATTCTAATTCGGACTGATATGGTAAAATAAGACATAATTTCAAAATGCAAGACAGCGTAAGCACATGTGGCACAATCTTACTGGTAGGATCAGTTGTATAAGTTTGTTTCATGAAGGAAAAGAGGGCAGTTTCTTGCTCTGTGGAAAAGTCTATCAATGAATATGGGGAGGACAATCAAGGGAGCAAGAAGAGAAAACAAAGAATGCGAAGCAAACCAGTTGGGTCCAGAAGGACTGAACTGGAGGAAAACCAAGAATGAGCAGAAAGATGTAATTCACAAGTGCTTAAATTCTGAGGCCAGAGGGGACCATAACAAATACCCAAGATTTCAAATTCCTGTATCAAGCCCAAGTATCTCAGGAAATTAATACACATTTCAGAAAGATACTGAACTTGATTTAAACACATTCAGTGCTTAAGAAACTATCACATTCCATGGAAAGATGTTCGACTGTATTATCATTCTGTCAAATCTCATTTTTTTCTAGACTGAATTTGTCTAGCTTCAATTTCTACATCTTGTTAGGTACTTGTAAGCTAGATTAAAGAGTGATCTTCTATTAAAGAATTTTTTTTCCCCCATGAGACTTTCAGATCAAAATCAATTCATTTCTTAACAATCAAGTCATTTCTTTGACAAGTTAAGTAAACAGAGCTATTTAACTCTCTCATTTCCAGACCTGGATTCACTCTTAAGCCTCTTTTGTGAACCCCACTCATTTTCAGTACCCTTGGTTAGTGTTTGAAAAACTGAATATTAATTAAAGATTAATGAATTAAATAAAGGGAACACTGTGACCATCATTTTATCAAAATTTAAAGTTTGTCTTGACTTTCCTACGTCTGTGGCAAATTAGCCAAGAGCACCTGTGAATAAGAAATTGTGCAAAAGGTACTCAATGACTGCCTATTTAGGTAGAGCCAAGGCAGACAACAAATGATAGACAAAGATTCAGTGGTAACAACATGAACCAGAACACTATGTAAAAATTGGCTAAAAAGATGAACATTCAAAAAAGCATAGGGATAAAAGAAATAAACTTAGACTCTAACATCTCATGGACATTTTCCTTTAACGCCCTAGTGAGAAAGAAGAAAGCTTTCTCATATCAGTGGTGTCCACCTAGTCTTTCTGTCCAGTCCAAGAGAGTAGAAGAAGAATAGCTTTACCAAAAGCATGTTTTGTTAAGCTAAGAGGAGACCATAATAAAATAGCCAAAGATTTGACCAAGATGCACTTAAAATAATGCAACGCTGTACTTTCAGCTAGCACCTAGCCTTTCTCTCTATTCTCCCAAACACCTAGAAATTCCCCTACAAAGCTTGTTATCTTTTAAATTATTTTTTTATATATCCTTATGTGGTCACATAAAGAAGGCAAATGAAGCTACAGGGCAATTTAAAATAAACAGTAACTCTATTAAGTCAACATAACTGGATGAAATACACAAATAGGAGAGGTTTGAAAGTTCGTGAAAGTCAGCTGGTATGACCAAATGGTAAAAAAAAGATTATCTGAAACCAGATGTCATTCCTCCAAAAGTTGAAGTTGTACTCAAATAAAGAAAGGATCTGAAAAAATGGAAAATTTAATCTAATAATAAAATTAGAGAGGACAAAAATGAGAATACTCTTTTTTTTTTTGTTCTGAATGTTCCTGCCAAGATAATTAGGACACAGAGTGAGCACTCAGAGACAACAACAGCATTTCAGAGATGTGAAATTAATTCTCTACATGAGTACAAAGAATTCGCTTCACTCTAGACAAGAAACCTTTTTGATGTGTCTTCTGTAAAAGCAGTCCTGCTTTATAAACCTTGAGCTCTTCAAAGGTGTCACCAAGTATTCAGGTAAGGGTGATCTGGGTAACACAGGCTGCTTCTGATTCCAAGAACTACAGACAGACTCCCACCAAGAACATTTAAGGAAAATAGTCAGCCATTGGAAAAGAGCCGTGGCATGGTTAAATAACAGAACAAAATACAGAATGATCAGAAGTATGGAAATAGTGTCCACCTGTGTTGGTTTTCTGTGACAGAGCGCTACAAATTCACAATGGGCATGAACAGATGGACTGTTCATTGCTTCTTCCCACACATACATAAAGTGATCAAATTAAGAGAATGGGAACCAGAAGCCTTTTCTTCCTTACCAAAGAGTAGGAAACATTCCTTTTGGCAGCTTCCTCCTCACTAATAGATGTTCTCATGCAAGAGGGTTACAGGGGGAGACTGGAAAAGTAGTTGGAAGAAGGGGATTCCTTCAGGATTGCTGACAAACACAAAAATGTTTAATTAATATGTCCTCAAAAAGCTTGAATTTAGCAACATTCAGATTATTCTGATAAATGAAAACAGAGTCTTTATTAAGGCTGTCCGACATTGAAGTAACCTGTTGCAATCAGAAAGCTGGCATATTTGAAGAATATTGCAGTAAGGTAAAACATTCATATGTTGACAGTTGCAGAGAAAGATGTAATTAATGTAAGGATGGAATGAGGATACTATAATTCAGTGTTTTATCACTGAGACATCCGCTACTATGCTGATGCCATTTAGTCTTCAGAAAGACTTTCTTTTTAGGTTTAATTCTGAAGCTTACAAATTCATTACATTTCTGATTATACTTTCAGGAGGAGTTGTCACTTTTGGTCATGTGGTTATGCATTCTTTATGTGGATTCTAATGCTGACCATTGAATGAACAAAATATCTGATACATTATTACTAATAAAATCAAATTAAAAGGCCATCACACCACAAACATTTTTCTCTTGATGTACTTGTTTACACTCTTACATGGAATGTAACCTCTCCGAAGCAACTCTTAGCAAAACAGTAACTTGTCCACAGCTAAAACTGATAGGTCCCATATCAGCAATAAGTATACAAATTTTGCTCTTAACACATTCAGTCTTCCCAGACAGGGGAATCTCATGGAAGGACAAATTCCCTGGTAGGTAAGACAGACATAGTCTGTTAACCTTTAGAATATACTGCAAGCTTTCCCGTTTGATAAAGATTTTCCATCACACTTGTAATAACAGCAAATTCTACCGTCCAAGTCTCTGTTTCAGGAAGATTTTCACATTAAAATATAAGAAAAAGAGCAGATTCATTGATATCATTATTGCTAATTTAATCATTACTGGACATTTTCAAGATGATGACAAATGTCTTAGCATGTCAAACTAACCGCTGATGGCACAAATGACTGCTATCAGAATAACTCATAGGCTAAGCTATGTGGCCTACAATGTGATTCATGGATAATTTTTGAACAGTGAAAAAAATAATTGCCAAACCCACACATGGTATTAATACATCTTAGTATGGCAAGTCATTGTTAGTAACTTGGTGGCATTACTGTACCTATTTCCAGTAAGCATAAGCAAGACATTCTGAACATACCCACGGAAGCTAAAAATAAACCAGAATTGTATATCTACTGCTGAAGAAAACTGTTTACTAAATATCTATTATTACATTATAACACATAATACGACTAACTGCCAGTTTGGCTTACATCACAGTACTTTTAAACAATAATCAAGAGTTGGCAGAGAGCTAGAGAAGTGCTCGTTTACTGCATTTTGTATAAATCTAAAGAAATGTATGGCACATTGTCCTAATCTAACTTCTCTTGGCTGATACTGGATTGTTCCTTTTTGCCCTATGGATTGATCCTTTTTGCCCCATACATGTTTTTGGCATGTTTTCTAAGTCTGGACTTAAATGTCTGGAACAGTTACAAATTGATTATCATATTGATAATTTCTGCTCCATGTGTAAGGAAAACAGCACAAGATCCTGACAAGAGATGAAAGGAGAGTGAGAAGGGTCTATTCTAAATTATCTTTCATATGGAAAGAATCGTGAAAGATTACACTAGACAATGTGCAAAGTTGCTAGAGTGGACAGTGTTTAAATGATACATTTAAATGAGGAACATGCCTTCTCCAGATCAATGTTGCAGTAATTCACTTAAATATATCACTATATTCATTTTCCTGCAAGCTCTGATCAACGTAAAAGAAGTCACCTCATGTCACTTTGCACACCAGTGTTGCATTCTTCTCTACAAAGCACTACATTTTCTTGTGGGTTCCCCCCCATTATCATTATATATACAACTTTGGTTGTAGGAAAAGTGAATCAGGGTTTTGTTTTTCAGATTTTACATCAGCCTTTTAGTTTCTTCAAGGCCTTGAGAAGTGATCAAATAACTCTGCTATTGCCTTCATCACGTCATTACTGCATCTGAAGGACTGATCCATCCATTAGCACTTCTCAAGTAACTAAGCAGAGCATAACCTTAATTTTGACAAGAGAAACCATTAATGCATATGACAGAGAAATGCCAGATGATCATTATTTTGAGGATTAGAGAGTCATTTGAATATTGATTTTATAAAACTTTACACTGTTGCAAAAAATCTGCAAAAGCATGTAAGAATGTACAACTAAAACTCAATTTCTGTGTTTATTATAATGATCCTATAGTACCTCACTTTATGTTGTAATTTAAATTATTTATGCAAATAAGGCTCCCAATGCTATTGCACTCAAGAAGTTAAACACTTGACATTTTTACTCCTTAAAATGCAACATTTTATGATGTCTAGATATGTTTATTAATTAGTGATTACTAACACCCAGTAAACAACATCATCTCTTGCAAAAACACAATCTTTCTTCACAGCGTGAGGCTGAAATCTATTATTCACTGATTCCATATGCTGAAATACACTCAAATGATCACAAATGACCTTAAGCATTAGATAAATGTAAATGAGGACAGGGCAGAAAATGTGATTTTGATTGATACCTAAAAGACCAGGTTTGAAGTCTTGACAAGGGATGAAATCTGAAATTTCATATAAAGTACATGCCAATTGGAAATCTACAACATCTAAGCTTCTGGATGGATGTACCACACAGCCTCTCCTCAGCGGGGATGAGACCTGAGACTGCCCACAAGAAGCATTCAGTGCATGGAATGTGAAAGACCATTTCTGGGGCCTATGTGACCTTTGTCTACTTGGCAGGCACTTATTAGGATGCAGAGATATATCTCTAAGTTATATGCATGTACATCCTAACGAAGGCAGAATTTTCCTAACCCTAAGTGCTCACTTAAAAGAACTTCTCTACACAGAATGGCTGCATAAGCATAAGGATAAATGATGTGAATGATAGCCATTAAAATTGTATGGGTTTAACTCTCTATGTTAATAAGCTTATTCTGCCGTAACTGCTTGCCTTTTTCAGCTCTTTTTCAGCTTTACTTTTGTCGCTTTGAGAAGGACTGAGAGCCCTTCTGGAATGAGAATCGTCCAAAAAAAAATAAAAGGAAGATTCAGACACACAAATAAGAGCGCACTATTGGCTCTTAGGTGGCCATCTCAACACATATTCTAATTCTTAACCGTATACCATGAAAACGAAGCCCTTTACAACTTTCAATAATACAAGGCATGAATACACTTAAATTTTCAGCTGCTCCCAGTCCATACTGTACCTGGAGGTGCCTTAATGAAATGCACAGTTAAACAGCTAACCTCAGTGGCACCAACTCCTATAGGGTGGGTCAGGAAGAGTTCTGGAGGTTACATGAAACCAAATTCCCTGAACCTCTGGTGCACTATGACACAAATTCTCAGTGTGCCCTGCACCCTAGCACATAGTCAATGAGAGAAGGGCCTCAGCACACTATGCCTGGTTCCCACACTCCCCTCATCTGTCCTTGCAGTGACAACACAATACTGATTGCACAGACAGGGTGATCAAAACACCTCTCATCGATACTCCAACAACATCCACCCCAGGGGCAAATGGGATTTGTTCCCACCTTGAATTCTCAGAGCTGTTTAAAATGAAACCTGCCAGTCATTTAGAACATTTACTCATATTCAGTACAATGAGTAAGGTTGACTCCGAAGCAGCCAGATTTCAACCATGAACTAAACCACAGCTTGAAGAGACATATCAGACGTTAAAAAATAATACAATGGAGAGCTTATGTCACCAAGGTTAATCATACTGCATTGGTTACGTCAGAAAGCATTGTTTTTTAGCTTTTTTTTAATACTTTCAAATCCTGCCTTGCATCACTTACCCATTTGCACACACATCTGTGTCAGCATCAGTGGTATAGGTCACGATTTCACACTTTTGAACACACTTCACATCAAATACAAAATGAAATGTAAGAATCAGTAAGAGTTTAGTAGAATCCTACCAGCTTGACACTTTCTGAGCCTTAAACACTCCAGCATTTTGGTTTCTTGTGATGACTTCATTTACATCTGCAGCATATTTGTTAAGAATTATCTACAAAATTGGATCAGTAATAAGAATAATAACAAATACTTTTTTTTTCCACTGCTAATACCTCCATAATGTCTTTTATCTGTTTAGTCTTCTTTAACCTGTGCAAAGAGTCTTTTTTCAGAAGCATAAATTTCACATTGCCACTCCAGCACATCAGCCATATATATATACAGCAACATGCTCTTGTTGCCTACCTCCACCATCTACAGTTAGGGAACTGCTAGTCCTGTATCTATAGAGGAAATTGAAAAAGACTGCCTATACCTTATATACATTTAAAGGCAACTGTTGCTTACAAACATAAGAAATCCAACACACAATGGGAGAACCTTAATCTTTAGGCAAGGGAGTTTCTAGTCCATTTGCTTTCTTGAGAATGGTTTGGAACCACCATAAAAGATAGTGGAAAGCAATAAATGCCTTTTCTTCCCCATAGGTATTGCAACAGTGCCACAGCCTCATGTCTCAGCTTCTGTTAGTTTGGAAGATCAAGTAACAAATTTGGGTAGCCATTCAGGCCGGCCAAAGCAAGTGCTGTCAATGAAGAGCTTCAAGGGAAGCTGTGCCAAATCATCTATGCCTAGAAAGATAACCTTCCTAATCATTAGTGGTTAGCAAGATGTCATTGGAAGGAAAAGGTATAGCAAGTAACTGAAAGCTGTGAGAATACAAAATGTCACCCAGCGTGAATTCATACATATTTCCACTATTTGTTCTCAAATATAAAAAATTATCTCAAATGGACAATTTTGGTAAAGGTGTCAATATTTAAGGAAATCTGATGCTAATCAGAAGATGTTTCTAAGTGCTCAAAATATGTTGAATTCTTTGCAAGTGTTTTTATAAGAAAATGGACCACTAGTGTCACGCTCATTCAAAATATCACTGTATCTTTCTATTTACTTTGCCGAAATCACATATTTGGCCTTCGTAATACAGCTGGCTATTTAAGAAAAGTTATTTTAGGAAAGCCTCTATCCAAACAATGTAAAAGAAAAGACAACTGATATTTCATGAAGCCAAAAACTAGAAATGGAATGACAGAAAACTGGTTTAAACAAATCTCTGTGGTTTGGACATGCCTTTTAAATCTTTCCCACAATATGCAATGAGAAGTTGTACTGAACAGCCTACACCTGTGAAGCAAAAGGAAGGCATAAATAAATCCACAAGCAAAGCATGCTCATTTTAAGAAAAGTCAGAAGTACCATTGTTGATAAATTAGCTACACTGCACTTAAAGTATGTAACTGAGACAAACTATTAATAATTGCTGTAAACATGTTAACACTAGCTTTTTAAAATAATTTATGAGCCCAAGTCTTCAGACAATCCAGCTGAACATGACCTTTCTAACCTGAATTGCCCAGGATGGCTGAAAAACCCATACACTATATTTGAATGGTCATTATAGTGCACTGTAACAATGTTTTGTATTACTGATGCTTTCAGACACTAGTTCAAGTCACTAGTCATAGTGTGAAACAGAGCGAAGGCAGAAGGTACACAGCCTCTCTGAAACAGGAGACAACTTTTACTAAAAATGAACCTCAACCTTGGATTTGGATGTCTTCCAGTGTGCTGAGGAAACAGAATTTGTTGGTCATGACTATGTCACAAACATTACCTAAGCTGGAAAAATATATCTGAATGGCTATCACCCAAAATTACAAAGAAAAATGAATCTGATAACTTTGCCCATGCATGTATTTATTATTCACTTGAATATTCACTGTATTTTTAATACTTTCTTTATCTAAATGATCCTCAAAGATAAAACAGACAATAATAAAACCAACAATGAAGTTTTGAATGAAGCTGAAAAGCAGTAACATCTGTCTTTATTTTATTGATTTTGCAATATAAATGATCTGTTAATCAATTAAAACCTGGCCATGATAAGCACAAGGAGTGAGCTCGAGTGAAGTCTTTTAAATGGATTAGTAACTCAAATAATAATATCCTTTTAAAAACTCCCATAAACTTCATGCATAAGGCCATTGATTAATATAAAATGCAGCTATATGTTTCACAGTGAAATGGTTAAAATGACAACAATGAATTTGAAATTAACATATTCATAAAATGTTGTAATCTTGTAATATTTCAATAACATATCCTAATGTAGCTATTGAAAACATACATAGTGAATGCTTCATGTGGCAGCAAGAAATGGAGAATAATATGAAGAATGTCAAAAATTAAAAGAAAAATCAAACCCTCAAAAGCCTGAGACAAAGCAAAGCTGTTAGTTACGCTCACTGAATAGCGATAACAACAACAAAAACAACAATAATTATGATGATGATGATAATACAAAGGCAGATTCTCAGATGCAATGCACTATTGCCAGGTCGATTTTCAATTACATTTCACTGATGTATTCATTTGTTTCTTAATGTGCTCATCTTGCCCATTAAGAATAATTAGCAGGCTTGCTTGGTGATTTCCTGGCTTCTGACAGTGATTTTTTTGCCTTTTTGTTGACAACCACTTTTACTTTTTGGAAAGTAATTTTTGGGTATTATAGTATGACTGGCATGTAATTTAAGCTTCCTAAGAAATTTAAAGGCAAGATGTAAACAGTAATTTTTAAACAAGATTATTTTCATCTATAATACCTACATAAAAAGCATAATACTAGGCATTAACTAGTCCTGAAGAGCAAAATCTGGGAAGGAAAACAGTGTTTTATCTCACGTTAATTTAATTTGGTACACTAAACAATTAAAAAATACTATCAGAAATAATGAAAACTAGCAGAAATACATCATTTTGGTCTGTAACATTTGGGGGCAAATATTATTTCCAATTACACTAAAAATCCTTATTGTTTTCAGTGAGTATGGCTGGCTGGATCAGATCTAAATTCAGCCTAAACTTCTGTTATAGACAGTTACTGTAGAAATGAATATAAAAGAAAATTACCATAAGACATCATAAAATTACTACTGAGGTTCATAAAACACATAAAATGCAAGATAAATTTTATTACGTGCACTTTTAAGAATACATTGCACCTACACTGTAAAGTTCTTAGTCTGGTGCACTTGGGCACCCTGCTAATATTAAGCTCATTGTAAAATCCAACACAAAAAAAGCACTTTGAATGCTGAGCCTTCCGAGCACCAAATGTTAAAAAAGAAAAATAAATTCCTGTTAGAGCCTTCCACCAATCGTTCCTCTGAAAGGGATTCACTGAGTGAATACAGATGAAGAGTTCTTGTAAGACTTCTGGAAATAAAAGGTATTCCTAAAACACACTGTGAAAAAACAAGGTGTGTTAATTAGAGGACATTAATGTGTCCTCTAAAAGTATCTTTTTCAGGAATGAAAAGACTTTAATTTGTTTCATTCCAAAGGCTGAGTGAATACTTTTAGCACTTGCCAATTTTTCTTGTTATAGAAGGCTTCTAAATTTCAAAAAGTTCAGGTATGTTTATGGAATCTGCTACAGAAGATACGTGCTGACTTGATGATTACTGAGCTCACCTGAAGCTTTCTGTGGGTAAAATGACCTTTTGTTACATACCCGTCCTTCTATAAAATATGGGTTTGTTTTGTTACGCTAGTTTGGAAACACTTTTTTCTCCTACGTTTTTCAACTTCCTAATGACATAGAAGAAAGGCTGGAAGGGGTGATGCTGATTAAAATACACAGAATAATGAGTACTTCCTCTTCCAGACAGGAGTACAACAAACTAGAATTTAACAAAATCAGAATCCCTGGACCACAAGTGAGCACTTGCATTTTTGAGAAAAAGACATCTATGAAAGATTCCTTCAAGTTTTAAAACATATGTTCAAGGCTTGGACGTTTTTCCATTAAATTGTTACAGTGCTGTAATTATAGTTACCTCAGTTACCCCTGAGAATGTCTTCTTAAAGGCAGTACCTAACGTTACCACACTGCAATGCCTCCAATTTTAAGTCAGCAAGAGCAATTGAACTCATTTTTTTTTTCACTAAGTACTCATTAACTCTCAAATACACACAAAAGTCAAATCTAAATAATTTTGATGATGCAGTGCCCAAAACCTGAAAAACTAGAGTCCCTTAAAATGCAAATGGAAAGATTACCAAGGAACAAAAGCAAATAGATACGTTCCTTTTTTCCCCCTCTCAATTTCTAAGGGCTATTAGCATTCACTGTATATATCTGTTCTTGTTCTGTGCTGATATTTAATGTAGCCACAAATTATGCTCACTCATTCTCTTGCTAAGCCAAAGTCTAGTTCAATTTTCTGAACTATGTGTTCATATTAGAAGGGCATAATAGTAATTTATTCTAATATAGGAAATCTAATAAAATACCTTCTACAAGGCACAGAGCAGTTTTTACAATCTTACATCAAGAGAAACAATGATAAATTGATAATTGATTAAGCACACTAAATGGGTAATTTGTAGGCAGTTATAACTTAGCAGCAACAACGATGCCATGCATTTCAACATACGCTGGATAAGCTATGAGAATATACAAATACTGGCTTTAAGAGGCTAGTACCTGCAAGTAAAAAGCAATAAAAAATAAATCCAGTGTTGCAAAATGGATGTATGAAGGGGAGCTAATGATTTGATTCACTGCTATACCTCCTCTAACGTGGAGCATACACACTAGGAACCTTTCAGCACTCAACCACAAGACAAATATTTACTACTGTACTTGCTCTATACCAACACCTAATTTTTTAATTAAAGAAGAAAATGTGGCATTTATTGTGGAGGAAGCTGTAGCTCTGTTCAACATATTCTACATCTGTTTTTTAATTACTTATTTGGGGACTTTCTCTTAATATATCCCATGCTGTCTGTCTTTATATTGATTGTTACTCAGCCAGTAAAAAGGAACGAGCACAACAAACCAGTTTTCTATCTGAATAAGGATACTTTTGATGGCCTTTTCATTTCCATCAGTTAACAGAACTTCTTTGACATCTGCAGAAATAGCAACCTGAAAAAAAGAGCACAGCAAACAATGAGCAAATATGCTTGTCTGCGTGGAAGTGAAGACAGGAGTGACAAGCCTTCAGTATCATGCTTCCTCACCTATTTCTCTGTAACAATCTTCAATCTTTTTTCATTTTATGTCTGCATTATTTTAATCATTCAATCAAATCAGTCAATACTTTTATCATTCCATTTGCGGGAGCCTCTATCTTGCTATCATTCTGTTCCGTAATTGCATTGTGACAGCCGATGATGGTATTCTGAGAGGCTTTCATTTGCGGGCTTCTGTTTATCTAGTAGAGCCATCATACAAGGCTGTCACTCTGCCTTTCAGCTTGCTTCTGTCTGACTGCCTGATGCCCTTCATATAACTTTGCATTGCAGGCAGATGGCTTTGTAAGGGTAATTTTTTTGTGAGCTTTGACATGCTCGCACATTGGGCTGTAACCTCGACACATTGTATAAGAGCGACAGGTTTGTCAAATGCCAATCAGTGTAACAATATGCTTTTATTTGTAGAGACATAAAAACTTGTCTAATGCACTGCACTGCTACATAATATCTCCTGAATACATGACTCAGAACCCAGAGAATGGTGAACGACTCTCCTGAATGGCCAATCTAATTCAAAAGAATCTAATTACCGAGAGCTCTGGATCATGTTTGTTGGTGTAATAATGCAGGCAAAACATTAGCAGCTATATCATGGTGCTCCAACTGTGATTCGCCAGGCTATTCCTGTACCTTAGCAATTGGGACTATAATCTGAAAAAAAAAAAAATGCTTCGGCTATGGCAATGAAAGACAGACCGTACGTGGCCTGGAATGTCACAACAAAAGATATTGACTACACGGAGGTAAAATGTTGCTGCTCATCGAGGCAACCATAAAATCAATATGATACGAAAGCAAGTCAATCTAGAAGGTCTCTCAAGACTCTGCAGCTTGACCGCAGCTGAGGCTGTTGACAGTTCTCTGACCCAGCAGTTGGAGGCACTGGAACATTTTTCCTTTTGTTTCTTGCTCTGAATGGGATTGGAATTGAGAAAAGACCTACCATGAGCCCAGCCAAGCATGTCATGCCACCCCCTAGCTCACACACAGCAAGGTCCCTGAAAGAGAGAAAGGAAATGGTAGAACCCATACAAATTAGATGAAAATGGTCAGAGAGACATATATGTTACAAGAACAAATTGCCATCTGCAGTAAGAACGGAGCTACCAGGAAGTTGTAGAGACATGACTAGGCTACCTCATGTCGTTTTGCGTTTTAAAAATAATTATGAAATAGAAAAGTCACAAAGCAGGCAAATCAGTGGGGGTTCCCTCATTAGTGTTCAGTGCAACATTACCACCGCTGAGCTGAAAAATCTGAGAAGGTTCCCTTTTTTCCCTTGTCAATGGCTCTGTCTTTTAGAACTAAACTAGCTAGAGTAGCGAAAGATAATTGTTAGGAAAGGATAACAATGTTAATCCACATTCATTCTTGCAAAAACAGAGAAGTAAATGGGGAAATTAATATTATTTATATATCTCTCCATATAGTTATGCCTAAAAGCCTTTCTATATTAAAAAGAGAAAAGTTTTAAAACAAGCCATATACCACAAAACAATTACACATGAAGAAATCCGATCCTTCAATTAGCACTTAAAACTGCAAGTGACCTACAAACAATGCTGTTATGAACAATGATGGGAACAGCAAACAGTTAAGCCACAGAAAACTAAACGAAGTTAGTGTCAAGAGCCTTAACTGAGCCCGAGCAGAGGGTTGAATACATGGTCTGAAAGGCTGCTTTTAACTTAGACCATACTGTGCCGTTATTAAGCTGTGCATCTGAAATATAATTTGGCGCAGAGAGCGTGCCGGATGGGAGCTTGCAGGGGGAGCCACAAAGAATGTCCTCCAGAGCCATGGCCTGCCCCAGGGGAGGAGGGAGGGATGCTGACCCCGCGCCGAAACTGTGTGAAGCAGCATCTGGGGCAAGGCACAGCCTCAGTTTAGGAACACGCTGCTTTATAGCTAAATCTGCGGCAACTGTTACAGCTGGCAGAAACCTCCCCATTGAGACATTTCTGACAGTCGGAAAACGGAATTTCAATGGGATTTCAGCCAACCAGATTTTTTTCCTTATTATTTTTATTTTTGTATTTTTGGGTACACCTTTTCTTGTTCCCTATAATATCATTTGAAAATCTATTTTTTATGTGAAAGTCTTACCTCCCTACTCGACACTGATATTTGGGAAGAGCATCTAGGAAGCCATATCAGTATCAGTATACAGATGCTGGTATTTTTTCACTGAGGCCAGTGGACTGTATGACTGTATAACAAAGCTTGCTGCCTGTCTGTCTGAAATAGATTCATTTTTCTTAGACTCCACAAATTTCATCTGAAAAAAGTCTAGTTGTCCTATTTAATGGAATTGGGACAAAAGGCATAGTTCAGAGGAACAAGCTGTACATAAACCCAATGAGAATATAAAACAGACATGGGAAATTTGTGCTTTAAATAGAACGATAATAGCGCTTTCCTCAGACAAGTTTTTATTTTTCTAAATTGCACACATATTTTTAATATATATGCATATGGTTATATATATATGTAAGATTTACAAGGCACTTAATGCCTTATAAGAGTCATGCTAATTGAAATAAACACAGAAAGTATCTAGTGTGGGATTTTTGGTGCATTTGGAACCGGATTTGTATGCTTATTATATATGAGTTATACATACATTTATATACACATATACATCTGTATGTAGATAGATACATTTTTGCACATAATTAATTTCAGCGCAATTAGCACTGAACAAATAGCAAGTTTTTAAAACTATATCCTTCTCTCGGTTAATATTTAGTGACATTTATCAATGAGAACTAAAATCTCATCTGACCGAACTGTTGAGAGGGCATAATCCTGAGAAAGCAACAGCTCGTTTGAGTGAAGTTTGAATGATCTCTGCCTCTGAGCATCCAGGCTTGCTTACCCAAACTAGAGAACTACCCTTTGAGTGAGCAGCACTGGGAGGTTTGCAGTGAAGAGCCACATCATGGGGCTGGACTGCAAAGTGTTATGTTAGAGGGACACCACTATGCCAGCAAACGTCACACATCCACCAAACTCAGTGGAAGGAGCTGCAGCTACCAGATTAGGTGTGTTAGCTGCCTCTTCTAATGGGGTGGGCTTTGTTCAGGTGGTGGATGATGTAGAAATGAACCAGGGTACGCTTTGGTGCCAGGTCTCTGATTTCAGATAGGACTCTGAGTAAACTGCAAGAACCAGCTCACAGCTGATATGCTTTCAGCTTTGGTACAAGAGGCAAGGGCTTATAGCTTGGTCTTCCTTATTTTACCAACACTGTATGCACACAGGTTGAAGAATTCTGTATACTCCAAGCTGGTTTATTCGGCATTAGCCTTGCACCCTCACTTGGAACACAATTTATGCCTCCAAATGTATTTTAATGGCTTTTCTTGCACCCCATTCATTCTCTGGACAATGAAACTTCAAGGATTTCCAAGTGCAAAGCTCTGTATACTCAAGGGGAAAGAGAGAGGATGCAGGATGGATTTTCTTTTTAGGTGATCCTACTGAAGCCTTGATAACTGTCTTCTACAAGTTTAGAAAATGTGAAAAAATAATAGCAAATAAAAGTGCAGCATGTGTGAAAATTATTTCACAACACTTAAATACAGGTGTAAATTCCTCCATTGCCATAAGCAGTGATTATTATGTATTTTATCAGGTAATATTTTGCTTCCTTTCCCAACAGATGTTAGTTTAAAGAATGTCTTATTTTTCCTGACCTTCACAATCAGTGCTGATCGATTGGAGCTTCACTTTTGTTTCCCAAAAATCAAAGTGAAATAAAACGCCTTGAGTGGAAATCAAAAGTCTTTGACATATAACAGAAAGCTTGCTGTGCAATATTAGTACCCAAAGGCAGCTCAGAACTCTTTGTTAAGAGCAACATGCTTTCACCTTGAACATTTCAAATTTAATCTGAAGACTTAAATCATAGCAATCTTTACCATGCAGATACAATAAAACTAACAGATTGGAAAATATCTTTTTATGTTGAACTCTGTACCTGAATGTTTCATTATGCTTTAGGCAGTAGTAAGCCAGCACTTCCTCAGATGGCCAGAGACCTATAAAACAAAAATATTCACCTTCTTAGAACACTTTCTTATTGTCTAAAGTAACATTTGAATACATAATAATATTTGCAGACCTCTACTGACCATTTCATTTTCTAAACCTGTCATAATACCATGGAATAAAGAAACAAATAAGACTTTTTATGGAAGATTTCTGATTTAGGCATGGGAACTGAGTATTTCATAGACCTCATCCTGACTAATCAGAATTAGTCTAACCAGAAATTTACTTTGTAGATACACATAAACATATGCATACTTCTGTACATATTATTGTCAAGACTTTAAAAGTGTTGTAAAATTTAATTCTACAAAACTTCTGATATTTGGGCATTCGCATGAACATCAGTGATCTTGCCACCTGTAGCCTGTTTCTAACAGTGGACAAGAGCCCTCTATTTTTTCATTAGCTGTCCTCTCCAGCCATTTCATTTCTTTCCAGTTTCTTTTTCATTAGCTCCTTTTCTCTTTGGTTTTGTTAGACATCAGTCTGACTGCAAGGGACACTGATCAGCCACACATGCTAATGACAAATACAGGACAAGGGCAATAATGCAGCATAATTTCTAGTTGTGGCTCAAGAAGTTCCTGAGGCGGAGAGGAGACACAAGTTTTAAGTTCTGCTTCATAGTTGCCAAAGGATTTTTTTAGTTGTTCTGAGGACTGTGGTAAACTTTCCATAGCTGCAACATCCTACAGCAGGAAGCACCACACTTCTGCGCTGCTGTATAAACACCTCTTTCTTGTTTTGTACTTGTCTCCCAGTCATTTTCATTTGAGACCTCTGAGCTCTCACATGGAAATAAACAGGAGCAATATTGGTTTTTGTTGTTTCTTTTTTTCCCCGTGAATAATCTGTATTATCTATGACTTTATAAGCTTCCATCATAAAACTTACACTGGCCATTGTTAGCGTGGCAAGTACTTGGAGGCGCTGGTCATTGACTTGGATGCCTCCATGCACATTTAGCCTTTCAACACCACTCATTCATGAAATTCACTGTTTCATCAGACTTATTTACCACTTGAACATGTAAGTGATGTGCTGTGGCCCACGGAGAGGGCATCACAGACCCTGCATGGCCTGCACATCTGCAGACCCCAGTCTCCATTGCTGGAGAGAGCCCAGGGAAAACAAGCTTGCATTCAGGCACTTGAGTTAGGATTCCAAAGTTAAGGGAGGATAAATGAAAGGCAAATGCAGCCAAATTATGGTTGTATTTGCTTTCCATCTGTTGTTGCCTAGCAATGAAATAATATGCTTACATGTCTATCCACAGGTAAAAAGCAGGGGGAGCCTCCCCCCACAACACACAGCCTTATGAATTAACATGACAGAAACTTAATACTGTGAACTACAGACACTTTTCCTAAACTTAAAAAGAAGTGAGAGCATCCTTTAGATATTTCTAGACAGGCAAACTGAATCTCATGCAGCCTGCTAGGTATGTGCACCCTTTTTTGTATTTTTTTATTCTCAAGGCTTTAAAAACATCTCAATATAGTTAACTAAAGCAGAAGTTTGACAGAAAAACTATCTTCCTTTTAAATCACTTAGAGCCTGATTGTCTACTGAATGTATAATTCCTCCTTCCTATCCAGTAAGTATTCTAAACTACCCTTACTCACAGTGATAAATACTGAAAATTTATGAGTGTGTTGTCTGCACATAGATCAAGCAAAAGCGTAGACAGGATTTGGCCAAAACTTTGCATATAACATTTACATAACAACAAAAGAATAGAGTATACATGACAAAACCACTAAATCAATATTGCTGACTGTCTTATTTCTGACAGGTTAGGCTGATTAGGCGTTTGTGAATGTGCCATTTGATTCGACTTCCTAAGGGTTAAAATAAAATATTCACACAAGACTACCCGTTCTTCAGTGAAACATACACTAAGAATTGCACAGGATTTTCCATCTCCTTTTTGAGCATTTCAGCTTTTGAGCATTGAAATATGCAAAAATGACAGATTTTGCGATAAATATGATAACTTTAAATATTTTAGTGTATAACATAAAGAATGTTTCAGTTTGCAGTGACTGGTGTATACTCAAGCAATAAAAGTGCCTTTTTTCATACTAAGTGAAGACATGGCTAATTTAATAACATTTATAATACTTATATCTCACTTCATGGCTAATTTAATACCATTTATAATACTTATATCTCTCTTTACAAAAAACCTCCACGCCCACAAACACAAAAATCCTCAGCCCTTTCATAGCAAACGTTTAGCCTGAGTGAGTTTTAAAACTACTTGTCAACTGTAGCAAAACCCTTTAACATCTGACTTTTCAGTACCCTCAGTCCAATGCCTCTCACTTTTCTACAGTTATTACCGAAAGGGCACATTGAATGGTGTCACTAAATCTTTTATGAGGGGTCACCATTCTTTCCCCTGCTATCATTACAATGCTGATACCAGCTGAAACTGCAGGTGTATCAGATAGCTCTGTGCTGAGAGAAGGGTGAAGCCCCTTTGAAAGACAATGTTCTTCTTCAGGTGGATGCCAGGGATGCAGAGGATTCTCCTCCCTGCTTCCTTCCCCCATAAGAGAAGGAAGTATCACCTCAGCAATGATATAAGTGGCTGACAGCTAAAGAAGTCAGGAAGTCTTTCACGAACACAGGTCTCAAGTACTCCCATGAACTCTGTGGACGAACACAGAGTGCTTCCAGCTAAGCCAAGAAGCCAGAATACCTGTGTTAATTTTAGTAAAAGGAAAAGCTTCTCGTGCTTGAACAGGTAGGTAAGCCTCTTTACCTTCAAAACAGGGATAAGCTTAAAGATCCATGTGGAGGAGTTTGCATTCTGTCTTCTCCTTCACTCTGACCTACATGTACCAACACAATGACCTACATTTTGAAGTTGCAAGTTTAAGATAGTTCCGCTTTCGTTAGAAAACATACAGGTGGAATGCAGCAATTCCTATGAGTTAACAACTACCACTACGTTGTGAAAAGCATAATTTATTTCTTGCAATCACATACATATGGATATGGATTAAGTTTCCCCTGAACACATTTAAAATAATTCTTTCATATTTAAAATAAAATTATTCCCATTTTGTATTATGAATTTGATTACAAATACGTAACATTGGATGGGTACCTATTTGCATGTGCAACTACTTACGCATGATAGTCAATTATTTATGTGAGTATAGGCAAAAGAATACCAAAAGGCCTCAAAATGGTGCTGGCATTTAAAAGGCTATAAATATACCACAAATACTAGACAGAGGGACTGAAAATTTCACTGTAAAAGGAGACTGAAAGAAACGAGTTTCTTACTTTGCAGAATTTACTGGAGGTTTTAGAAGTCTTTATCACCTTAATAACTACAACATGAAAACAGAATAATTGCCAGGAAGTACTGGAATCTCTAGTAAAACAAATAGATTGTGTTGGTGTTTAAAGGAGAGCCTCAAGGACTGTGATTTGGCATGTCTGAAGACATGGGAGAGAGGCTGTGCTCACAGAGTAATGCCTGCCTGCGTTTCAACTCTTCACAGGTATCCTTTCACCATCAGGATGGAGTAGGAGATGCACTACAAATGTGCTATTAGAGCGATGATGTGTACTTCCAGATAGCTTCATACTTACTACAGTAGTAGAGGCAGAAAAACATTATCTCTAAATAGTATGATGATGAATGGAGAAATGCTATATATGCAGAGGCATACAAAATGCAGGCATTTCTACAGCAATACTGTAAAATCATACCCCAGTAATGGGATCTACCTCACAAGAACTTGATGACATTGCAGATACTCCAGTTTAGCACGTTAGCTACCAAACTAATAAGAGACAGATTAAGTTACTTAAACAGAATGAAATAATGGGAAGGCCAAGTAAAACATCTGAGTCATTGTAGTACCTTGAGGTATGATGTAAGCTAAAGACACCCAAAATTTTCCTATAGAGGAAACACTAACAAAAATCCCAATAATGCTAACAGGTTGGTCTTATTACTCTCACAGCACTTGCAAATGGAAAGTGTCAGGTCCTTCTGCACTAGCCATGGCACAACATTTCTTTAAAGCAACCTTCAACCCACATAGACTAACTCACATGTAGAAAGCACTGTTTTAACCATTAGATGGAGCACAACATGTCCTAAGGAATAAAAAGCCTGATTCTTCTGCACCAAATCTAAAAAATGATGAATTCTGCATGATGTTACAGAGAATTTTCTAGTAGAAATAAATTATCCAGTATTTAAAGAAATAAATAAAATATTACTGTTTCTTGTCTGTGGATTTTTACCACATATTTAAGGAATGCTGTTACACATTTGGATAACAATGTTGAGATCTGATGTGAAGCTCTTAAAAGACAGCATGTTATTAGAAAATTCTCAGGATAGAGGGCTGAGAGTTTTGAGATGTGCCTTTTTAAAGAAGACATTTGATTATTGGAGCCACTATGTGCCTGCATTGCTCCATAGGTACAAAGAAGTCACAGTAGCTACTGGTTACATTAACTGGGACAGCCTACCAGTGGAACTGTTGTCTACTGTCTGCCAATGCTACACACAGGAAACAAAGGGGCAACTGGAGCTGACAGGTGAATAGTCACCTTGGAGCTCTGAGACGGAGGTGTAAATCTGTCTTACAATGGTTTCACTCATGCTAGAAGATTAGGAAGTTCCTTTCCAAGCTAAGCCAAACTGAAAGTTTTGTCACTTTTCCCTAGCAATTTACACGGCCGCATGTACAGAGGTCTGATCTCAAAATTCAAATTTTGTCTTTCATTTGCATTATTAAACTATGAGACGACTTCCTGTTCATTTGAAGTTTCAAGAAAATTTTTTTACAAATCCTATGTTAACCCTCAAAAGCAAAGACAATTTAAATTTGAAAAGTCAGTCATTTTCCCCAGATGAATATTCTCAAGAAGACCTTTTTTTCTACTATGCCCTGATTCTTGACTACATGAAATCATCTTATTTGCTTTAATACTCATCGAAGCGAGAGTGAAAAAAACCCACATTATGGGCAAAGAGATTAATAATGTCTCAAAAGAAGTACCAACAATTGCACTGAACAATGATGAACTGTTTTCTAACACTGAGAAAAGTATTTTTTATCCTTCCTGGCACCAAGACACATTGGAGGAGAGCAGAACAATCCCTGGCACCACAATGGACTGCATAGAGGTGTTCAATTAAGTATCTATCCAGAAAGGCAACTATTACCCATCTCCTCTGCTAAAAGACTACAGAGTGGATGGAAAATCCCTGAAACCAAGAAATGTATTTGAACAGGCCATTCTAGGAACTTAACGTAAGGAGTTCTAGGAATTTAGAATAAGGCCCTTCCACTCTTACTGTAGCATCTTTACAATCATAATTTTACAGTATCAAACCTTGTTTTCTATTGACTGTGCTTTATATTCAAGTTACAAGGGAAGGCAAGTTTGGTGATTTACCCTGGTTAGATTTTGTGTGGATCATCACTACTGTGCACAGCAAGAAGCATGATCCTGGAGAAATAAAATAGCAGGTCAAAATCAAGGTTCAATAGCATTTGGGAGTATATCTCAAAATGAAGCTCTAACCAATATTGGGAGCCCTTCTGTTGGCAGAGTACTAAAATCCACTTTTCAAGTTGAAGAAAAAATATGAAATAATGAATAACACAATTAAGATTAAGTATAAAGTGGATGCACAGTGCTTGTCTGCCAAATGCACCTTGCTAGTAACGTAACATGGTTGCTCTAATTTGAGTAATTGCTTGAGTAAAGACTACTTGTAATTAGTTGCACTGCTGTAGTTAGTTTGCATGGATAGCTCTCAAAAATACTTGTAGGCCTCAACGTTCTTCAAACTTCATACCTCAAGCTCTTTTTCCCTATAATTTTATCATAAAAAATGCTTAGTATAGTCAGGAAGCAAAGATTTCATTTTCATTTACCTGTTCACACACCATGCAAAATGTGAGACAGAAGAAAAGACAATCAGTAATTCAGGTTACCTAAGATCCGACCTAATGTGTATTGAAGCTATAAATACAAACACATGTAATAAGGCACTAATACCACAAGTATTCAAATTTTTAGCTGCCATAGAATGCATGTGTAGAACAGTGGAAACTTTCTACAGAAAATTACTTTCATAATAATCTATTTGTTCATTTCACTTTCATAAAATGAAGAAATAGAGGGAATTGCTTAGTGAGGGAGGAAAAGAGGCCTGAAAAAGCTCGTTTGCATTCTGTGTGAAGTACATAAACCCCCAATTTTCAAACTTGGACCATCAACTTTCAGTTTGCACCCACCTATGGCAGAAGCAAATGGAAGTGGAATTATCATCACCAAACTGGTTGCAGACTGCCTGCCTGTAAAACTATTTCCCTACAAAATCTAATTTGAGAGCAGATTTTCAATAGGAGAACAGTTTCAGAGTAGTATGCCCTTCTGGACATTTGACCACATCAAGTGTCAAAGCAAGAGCTAACCTGTTTTGAAAGTCCAATTGTCTAATCTGAGGCTCTGCACTGTGAAATTTACCCCAAGGGTACTGCCGACTGAGCAACTTCAGCAATAAATGCACACGGTGTGAAAAAAGAGAAGTATTTAATAGCCTTAAGAACAGTGCCTTACACCTCTACCTTACTGCATCTGACTTTTGCACATGGCAAACCACCTTTTAAGTCCGGTGAAGAGGAGTAATTTGAGGCAGGGAGAATGGCTAGTTCACTTTTCCACAGCAGGAATGCTATAAGTGAGTTTGAAAAGCTACAAGAACACCAGAAGAAATAGCAGATATGAAGAGAAACACATCTCACCATTTTTCTCTATGCACATACATTTTATAGAAACTCTTGTCTCTTTTTCAATCTAAAACAGAATTCATGATATTCAGATCCTTGAAAAATATGTATGAGATCTTCAGCCTAGGCGAAATGTCCTCAGCACTGTATCTCTCACTTTCATTCTCATTATTATTCATGACTAAGAGGAAAACACGATGGTCTGCAATCTGCAAATTTCTTTTAGAGCGCAAACTTAAGAGGCTCGGTGGAACTGATGTGGAAATACAGCAAGAAGTCAAAGCTGTAAATGTACGCATATTTCTTCTGTGAGAAAACCTGGCAAACTGCACAAACCTACGTGCATGATTGTCTTTAACGCCCTTTTTTCAAAAGACTGAATTTGATTGTGTTGTGTGTGTGTTTTCTTTTTTCTTACCTACTTTTTAAATAGTTATTAAAAATTAAACAACACTGGAACAAACCTTTTGTGATTATAGCCTTCATTCGCCTGCAAAAAAAAAATGGATCTATAAATTTATGTACCATTGTAGATGTAAATTACAAAATTTTATATTCAACTATATTAAAACATCTATTCCAAAAATGATTACCAGTTGTGAAAAGCAGACAGGCTTATCACTTGCTGTCAGTTGTTCATGTCTAGTTAAGCAATAATGTGCTAAAACTGCTCTTTTGTTTTGTGTAAGAATTTTGGCAATAGAAGAAATGAACACTCATTTAATAAAAACTCAGGCTGTTTTTTGCTTTGATGGAGGAAGCAGCTGCCTGTTTTCATTTGCTGCAGAGCAGCAAAACCCATCAATATAATAAGCAGCTTAGATGCATCCATCCACAGCATCTGTAAGGATATAGGGCTATTCACTCAAAACCAATCCTTGGTTTAATTTTAACAAAGATGTGTCTGACATATTTGAAAATACATTATAATAGGGGTTTGAAATACTACCATTTTCTCTTTTCTTTTTAAATACTTTTTTTCACAGATTTTGAAAAGGAAGTATACATGTTGGAATGATAGAAATGATAAAACAAATATTACTATAGCAAACAGCAGAACTAGCCTAAAATGCAAAGATTGGAACACTAAGAGATGCCTTCTGCTTCACAGACTCTCCTGTCCCTTGAAAATATAAAAAATAGTATTTCAACCTTTTCAATGACAGTTTTTTTTTCACCATAACCAAGAGCAGAGAAAGATACTATAAATAAGTATCACAGAAAACCCCTGACAAATCTGCAAAGATCACAGACACATTATAGCACTGTATGTCCTGACATACTTTTCCTTCCCTCCTTCCTGGTTTGTTAAAGGTAGATAGATTAATATTAATGCTCATTTCCATAGATATTTATTAAATTGTTTTCTACTACTGCCTGAAAGGAATATAATTTTGTACTAAGTTTCAGCAGTGTGAGTTTGTCCCAAGTGACAATTTGTAACTGCAATAAATATTTTTAATTAAAAATAGTTACAGGACTTGGACATATAATTACAAAAACGGGAAGAGATAAAAGAAAACCTGAGATATAAACCATAAAACTCCATTCTCACTCTAAAAATGCGATATGGCACATCTAAAAATGTGATATTATTAAAAATTCTTAAAACATTATTATTATTTTAGTGCTGTTTGGCTTTCTAAGACCTTTCTAAGCTGAGCTTTTAGATGATTTGCACATTAACTGAGAAGTCAGATAATTCTTAATCCTCCTCTTTTTCAGATCCAATAATGGATAAGGGAGCATCTTAGCATGATCAACTAGCAATCTGCCTAGCCTGAGTAACAGTACACCTGAATTTAGGATTAGTCCCCCTGTTTTCATAATATCTGATTTAAATGAGTGCTCATTCTAGGAAGTGTAGAAAAGAATACTCATTTATATTTGAACTGTACCATTTAAATACATAACAAATTTTAAGTGCACACATATTTATTTGCTTCACAAACAAAAAGCTATGGAGAAATGAAAATTTTAAAGAATCATGAACAGACAAATAGTTGGATAGTTCAGTTAAATAACTGCTGTTTTCAGTATTCACAACAGCTTGTAGATATAATCAACCATATAGCAGTTTACCCTTGTATCTCTATCTAGTCAATTCCAATATCCTAATTTCACTTTTGTCTATAGATCAAGTGAAGAAAGTAGTTGGGGGAGGAGGAGAGTGTGTTGGGCTTGTTTCTTTTGGCTGTTGTTGAGGGTATTTTTACAGATATATCATGCACACAAAAGGTATCAAACCTGTAGGTTAACCCTGGTTACTGCTTATATTCCTCACACATTTGACACAGAACGTGGAAGTTCGTGTAACTGATCTATGCACTCTTACGTAGTGCTCAAAATAAAGTGGAACTTATTTGGGGGATTTTGATTGTGTTCAGAAGTGATATCTAGAGCTTGGAATTCTTGTGTTTGCTTGGGCTTTTTATTATTATTTTTCCCACTGATTTAACTAAACAAAGATGATACTTTTTTGGTCCTAGCAGCTTCTGATTCAGTATTGTTCTTCTTTATCAAACTCCGCAATTTGAAATAGTTTACCAAACTATTAAAAAGCATCTGCTCTGTGCTCCCAAGAGATATTGACTGTGTGCAAGTGGAAATAATAATTGAATACACAGTACAGTTTGAAGGCTTTGGATCATCTCTAACAAAACAGTGTACGTCAGTGCTTGAAGCTTCACATAATGGCAAAAGGTGACCATGCATCCTACATATTCTTGAATGAAATTGTTAGGCCACCATATTCAATAAGAGTTGATTCTTTCTCAAGGGGTATCTTCAACTGGCACCAAGTATGTAGTTTTTAAGCCTGCACTACTGGCAACCACCCTGCAGCAGGTGTCCAAAATCTCCCTACGTTACTTAACATTGTTTTCATCTCTAATATGGGATTAGATTTATAGTGAGTTCTTTAAGAGAGCATACTGCACAAGATGAACAACTCTTAGGTATCTCATCTATTTACAGATCCACATGGATTTGCATTCCATAAAAATTTTGACTGTAAGAGTTAAGGCACATGCTATCATTTACAGTGAGAGAAATGATTTAAAGTCCTGCTGAAAGGCCAAGGATTACATAAGCACAAGGATCCTTCATCTCCTTCCAGGTCGGGTTTGACATCTATTTATAGGGCAATACAAGAGAACTTACACTACCATTGCTCATGGCTGGTTTTGCCTGCTCTGGTTTCAGGAACCACAGCTGTTGATCTGGCACTCTTCATCAGCACTAAATAGAACAGGCCAGATCTTCAGCTGGTATTATGCCAGCGTGTCCCAGCTAGCGAACCAGCCTTCAATTTTAAACATTCATGGTCTTTCTGAGAAACTAAGAATCCTTTATTACATTAGTATATGCTAGAAATACTGCTTCAGATCATTTTGTAGAGCCAATTCCAAAGGTACCCTTCCCTGGAAATCAATGTATCAGGATATAAAAGTGATGAGTAGAATTTAGTCTCCAAAGTGGCCTAAAATATTAACAATCAATTTTCCCTGATTACTTTCACATTTCCCATGTTACTGCATTAAACTATGACCTAAATGACCACATTCTTGTTTCAGAAGATATAAATAATGCAAAAGAGCAACACAGGTGCTACAAGAACTCTACTGAAAAATGTTGTAGAGCTGTATAAACACTTTTTCACACACTGACACAGAAGTGCTCTTAGGTCAAGAATAATTTGCTCTAACTAAGATATACAGCTTAGGGATTTGCGCTGTTTTTTCAGTGTTGAAAGAATGTATTTCAGAACATCCAGTGGACTGAATCTCAAAAACAAAGCAAACCATTAGATCCAATTTAACTAAATGAAAGCATGAAAGAGCATATGAGATAATCTCATAACAGTATGTTTAGGTTTATAATTGGTATATCTTGAAAGACAGCTGATCAAATTCTTAAAGTGAGCACATGTTCTCAGACTTCAGGAATTGCTCAGTTGCATGCCAGCACAGAAATTGAGACCCATCTTTTCACATTGCAACTTGAGTGGAAGACTTTTGCCTTGCGTGCTCCATCTCATAGTGACCACAGACCCTTGGGTGACCCTAATATTCCTCCTAGGGTGTAGCAAGATTTTACAATACCTAACCTGGGCTACCTTATCCTTTGAGACAGATTTTTTACTAGCAGCAAAGCCAACACAATAAGTCATCAGTTTTTACAGCATTTCTTGCACAGATAGACCTTGAAATACTATATAAAATCTGCATGCCGAACTCCCATATTAACAGGTAGACTCTTCAATACCTAGATTATGTTTTTTCTTTATGAGTTTTGAGCTCAGACTTTAAAAATGGAGAGGCAAGTGTATAATCTTCTGAAATTCAAACATTTTTCTTAAGGATTAACATGTTGTGACACTATTTTCATATAGCTCTCCATCAATAAAGTATTAACACTCTAATAATGAGGAAAAACACTTATTAAAAAAAGCAGATGTATGTTGCCACTATATTAATTAGCAATTAACAATAAATTTTATCACTTTATTTTTGTTCTTTTTTCCTGTTAAGAGTTTAAGCCATAATAATAGACTAATGTCCTGTTATTTCTGGGGAAGGCAGTAGTGTGGAGGAAGAAGGGATCATGAAATATATGCAATTTTCACATATAACACACTGTTGAAAATGTAATTCTCTATGTGTTCTGTTCTGAAAACACTTTCTATATTCTTGGATTGTCTTTGCTATCAGGAGCAGGATTGAAATCTCCACTTTAGTATTTATCTGAGGCTGTGATAGCTCAGTTGTCTGACTCCAAATGCCAAGATAGGGGGAATCTCATCAACCAGAGACCAGCTGCATGATGGGCAGTTAATAGATATATCAAACCTTAGGATATATGCTAAGCTGAGGAGATGATTGGTCGGTTGATATACTGATTGATTAGCATAGGGAGAATGGGTTTCTTCTTGACAACCTAAGATTATGCTTCAGCTAAGCTCAAATTGCTTACACCTCTTCTATTGGGTTTAAAATTACAGTCCTGTCATCTAAAATCTCTCTTCAATGAAATTTTTACCATATATAAAAATTAAAGGGAAAAAGAAAGTAGGTGCAACGGATAAGAGTAAATGGAGTAGATATATTTCACACTACTGCTATTGGTACCAGTAGAAAAAGTTGATAAGTAAAAGCACTTGAAATATGTTACATATTCTGTACACTACGACAGAGGACTTCACAATAATTTAGAAAGGGGGGGAAGAGTTCAAAATACTGAAAAGGAATCAGTGCTGATATTATTGTTTTAAAAAATCAACCGCAGTTATTAAGCGAGGTAATTATACAGTTGTGACATGACCAAAACATTTTTGTCCTCTTTACAGGAATTTCCTAGGTTTCATAGAAATGCATTTAAATTATATTATACATATCGGGGAAATATCATATGACTGCAACAGAATGCATCACCTCGCAGAGAAAAGCTAATGTTCTGCAAGCCAGGGAAGTAACATACATACTTTCCTATTTTTCCTTGAGAAGCCCAGAATTTGTTTTCCCACGAAAGCAGATGGAATTAAATTTTATTTACAAAATATTTTAGACTGTGTCATCAGTCGGGCATGGACACTTAAAGAAAACACAGTATTTTAAAAGATTACCACGTAATTATATGTTGCCAAAACAAACGCATTTCTTACACATATCATCCGTTTAATTCCCAGCATTACATGTTGGCCATAATACTGGGCTTTGCCAGTTGAGAAAGATACAAATGCTATTAAATAAAACATTAAAAAAACCCCAACATTTTATTATGTTTAATTTGATACTAAGAAACACTTCTCTGCTTGGGCAAACAAGAATTTAGTAGACATGTAACAAAAGGAGAGTAGCTCATTGAGAATGTTGAAATCTGCTTTAATAAATAAGACTGGCTTTCTCAGATTTTTTTCTTCCCTTTCGTATCTGCTATGAGCGGTAGGGGATCAGCTGCAACTCAAATCCCCAGCTGAACAACCCAAATACAACTGAGTGAGCAGACTTAAAACAAGGCCATTTATTGGTGCCTGTTATGCAAACAAAGCATCCAAGTCTTAGAAACAGATGTCAACTGAAGCATATGCTTACTGTAAACTGGAATTTGATTCTCTTTATAAAAATAGACTTAAATGGGCCTTCAGAGACTAGGCTGCCTCTTGTTGTATACCATTGCCTAACTTGATTCAGCCTTAAGCTTTTTAAAAGATGAATAGACTGATATCCAAGGGCAAAAAAATAGAAGTTAAAAAAAATTAAATGGGAAATAAATGATAACATGTTGGAGCAGTTCCCAGAAGCGATTTTACAGATTTTCTCTAAAAACACAAGACAGGAAGTTCAAAGCGCAGCGCAGGTCACCTATGGCATGTCGAGTTATCATTTTTATACCACTTAGGGTGAAAAAGGGACTTTATGCTCAAGTGGCAAGTTTAGTACTCTGCTTTTTCTTCTTCCTTTTTTTTTTCACCTCTTCTGACATCTTGATGCCTTTTAAATGTCACTTATTTTACATGAGGCAGTTGGTGGAGACATGAGTCAACAGCAATCAGAACCATTATCCCCTGCAGTGAGCCCTGGTCCTAATGCATTATGACACCTTAGCTGGCCAGCCACCGATTTACCTTTCTGCTTCTTAGGGAATTAAGTGGCATCATGTGAAAATGGTTGTGATATGAACAGCATGGGCATAACTGGTATTAAATTTACCTCTCAGCCTAAGTGAATTTTCCTCACATGTGACTAATCAAAATGAAAGCTGTGGACATGGGCAGATCTGGCCAGCACTTCTCCACCCCTGGGATTGGGGCTATTTTGTTTTATCTCTTTGTACAAGCTGGCAGAAGTTTAAAGTGAAGGGGATAATCCAGTGCTGGTGTCTTTATGAAATAACATCCTTACATGAAGAGGCTTTCAACTGTCTGTCGCTGTCCTCTCAAAAAAAAAAGAGCGTGACAATCTCATTTTGCTGAGCACCCTCCCATGAAAGGAGAAAATAATAGCCATAACAACTATGGCTAGTACTGACCTTACATGATCCATTATCCACTAAACACTTTAAAAGTCAGTTTTACATACACTGTGGGGGAAATTAGAGAACTATCACAATCATTTTCACTTTAGTGAATTTGTCTTCTGTTTGAAGT
Organism: Forpus xanthops; assembly: GCA_032466535.1. Taxonomy (NCBI): domain Eukaryota; kingdom Metazoa; phylum Chordata; class Aves; order Psittaciformes; family Psittacidae; genus Forpus; species Forpus xanthops. Next base: position 115,688 of record JASSUY010064156.1, read on the forward strand.
CGGTCACTTGATATCCTAGTACATAACTCTCCCTATCACTCCAAAATAGAAAGAGGAAGTCTTGCTTTAAAAATTGATCTTGTGCAAAAAGGTGGGAAACACCATACTTTTCCTATTCTGATTAATACAGATACTGACAGCAGTGAAACTCAATTTAGCATGAACTTTCTTCGGAGTAAATGCAAAATAATACAAAAATCATTATATAATTTCAAGTGTTCAACATCAGTACAAAAATATTTTTATCAATCATTTCAGCTGAGATAAGTAGGTGCCAAAGAAAGTGCAGGCAGAGCAATTATCATCCTGTGCAGTCAGAAAGATATTTATTCACAGACTAGAGTGACTTGTATTTTACTACAAACCAGCTGTGAATGTTACTAATAACGGCACTGGTAGATTTCCTCAAAGTAGTCTCTTTCTAACAACTTAATTATATAGGACAAAACCACCTGAAGCATGAAGTCCTCTCCTACTTGCAACACTGCTCAACCTTCCGTGGCTGTGAGAATTAATATCTAACATGCAAGTTTTAGGCATTTACTCTGATGTCACTTAAAGTCAGCAGTAACCCATAGCTCAAATCAGTGGCATTTCTTATAATTTTATTTATACAAATGTTGATTATAAGATGCGATTCAGTGGCTCAAATTTCAAGATTAACCCTATCTGAACATCAGTTTTAGATTTAAGTTGTGGAAGTTGTTCCTTCTAAGCATGAAATTTGGCTATGCATTAGCCTATTTATTTTTATCCTTTGATGGTTTTATTGTGCTCCACATGCACTTTGCTAAGTACAGACAGTGCTAGAAGACTCTCAACTTTCAACAATATATTATCATATGCAATGCAAGTTTGGCCAGTGAAAAATGATAAAAAAATAAGCAGAAGAAACATATCTAGACTTAATTATGGCATTTACAATATCAAAACACACTTTCCTTATGGAAACAGGCATAGGAATACATAGATTTTCATCAAAATATACATCTCACATATCATACTCATTTTTTTAAGAAGCTTAACCAGCACTAACAAACACCATAAATACTCCTTACACTAATTTATAGAAATGATTGAAGATAATGATTAGGAGAAGGGTTTAGATTTTTAATTGTTACAAACACAGGAAAAAATATTAGTCATGCATGGAGATTGCCTGGGTAGCCTTCATTTTATCAATGAGGCCACATAATTAAGGTCAAGTTAATGCAGAGATTGAAATTTAGGGAACACGTCAATTAAGATAAACAGGAAAATTACCTCTTCCTAAAAGGATTAGCCTCAAGTGGAAAGGTTTGTTCAGAAAATTACAATCTATTTGGTAAGGAAGACGGATCCACAGTAAAGTTAAATGTGAAGTACATAGGTTGGCATATTTTACACAAAAGAGTTGCAGGGAAAAAAAAATAGAATAATTTGCTTTTCCTTTTATTATTTTCCTTAAAATTAATGCACAGTAAACATGGCTGCAATAGGCATAAAATGCTGCTTTTTTTTTCCTTCTTAGTTTCAGACAATCGGACCTTGAAATCTTAACACCAACAGAAAAGCAGAAGGCACCCTGTTTACAGTGACATTCTACATTAGCATTACTGTAAAAATATCTGGGCCAAATAGATAATCTGTAAATATCCACTTAAGATTGCCATGCTTTTTAATCTAAACCCCAAGGATTATTATTTCAGAGTTTGACAAGAAACATGAGTGACAAAACACAAGCAAAAGTGATATTCTCCATTGTCTAGAGGGTGCTGTCATTTCGCATTTAGTCATGCCCACTTCAACATCTCCGAAGCGATTTAAAAAATAAAAGATTTCCATTAATTATATTCCTTTTTTGTTTTATTGATTTCACGCCAATGCAACAAAGAAATTCAGAAAAGTTTGAACGGAATACGAGAGCCTTCAGTAAGGTGAGAAGGCTGATAATTGTTTTGAGACATGCAACTTAAACTGACACTCCTTCAATATTGCCCACCAGAAATTCTGTACCTAATATCTTGCAACGCCCCTGTTTTCTAAACACAGAGTAACAGCGTAAACAAAAGAAAGGTGGCAGATTTGATAGAGTCAAGCTCCACTGACTTGAGTAAAATGGTTAACAATGAAAACATGGCACTGGGGTAAGTTTTTCAAATGCTTATCTTGAATGCTTTCCATTTATCACTTAAAAGTGCAACAGGGAAGCTGTTGGTTTTCTTTTTTCATTTATATATATATATATAATCATCATATATATATGCATATATTTGTTTCTATCCTAAAGTCCTTACAGGAAGCAAAGGTTTGTAGAATTATTACTACTAGCTTCTTTTTCAACAACTGTACCTCCAAAGTAACTTCCAAAGCATCCAGTGGAATTTGCTTCTTTAAAGCTCCTTGGGGCAGTCACTGCTCTCACAGGTCTGTCAGTACCAAAATGCCCAAGACCAGCCTGACACAATTAATGCAGTCACAGCTCACCTTCTGTCCTGGCTGGCTTCTCTTTCCACAAGAGCAGCTCAAAAGTGTTATATCACTGTGACCACTGCAGTGCCAGGTACATTCACTTCAGCTCTTAGCCACAGTACAGGAATGAACCTCGTGTGTCTGCTTACAGATTTGCCATCTGACTTAAGTTTTGACTGACAACATATGTCTTTATGTCATTCTGTCACTAGCAACATTTTGGGACTTACTTTCTGGGAATACATATCGGCATGTCTGTATGTGTCCTGCTCATTTAATGACAGTTCCAAAGGTTCAGCTTGGGGGATTTCTCTGGGTTTGGTGGTTTTGTTTTGGGATTTTGTTTTGGTTTTGGTTGGTTGGTTGTTTTTTTCAAAGAAATTTACTAAATAAATACTATAACATAAACTATTCTTTCTGTTGAATTGTCAGGCACGCTATAGGAATTTCAAACTCTTATCCTATAGCAGGGCACTTCATGATGATAGCCTCTACATAACATTGAGGGGTTTTTAATTCAAAATAAAGGCTAATGCAAGTATTTAATATCATATTTCAATATTACTTTCTTTTTTTAATTCAGCCGTAAATCATTGAAACAAACCATTACAATAAAAAGCTATTACTGACCACATATTTGGGAACATATGTGCAAGAGAACACATTAGCATTGCTGCAATACCGCTTATTAGGGCTACAAAACTTTCTTTAAGAAAAAAAGATTAAGTGTGAAAATATACGAAACACAAACACATCTACGTAGCTGTTGCTAAAAGGGCTGAAGAGGAACACAGGAAAAGATACACAAATGCAGCTTAAGGGCACCATTCCAATTATCTCCTGGGTATTGTTGTACACCTTAGTTTTGTCAGGCATGATAAAGAGGAGTAATATTACAGCAACCCAGCAGATGGTCTGTGGAACCAGATTACACACTTCAGACATAAGAGAGAAGCAATGCATTCAACCCTTCTGTTTGGACAGAAGAGCCATCTTAGCCTGTCTGACCTATTAGCTAGTAAACTGGAGCGTATCACCAAGCGCTATCATGCTGTTCCTTTAAAAGCAAACAACCTCACTTTTTATGATAGGCACTGGATCATTTTAAGAGAATAGTAGGTAATGTCTGCTGCATTAGACAGATGGTCATATCATGAAACCATATACAAGTCACCGTGACTAAAACTCATGTTCACTATCTTGTTAATTCACATAAACTGCAAAACAAAGCAAACCTATGTTGAATGCTTTTCTTAGTATCTAACATTTCATATATATGTACATTATATAATACTTACAATTTAAACATAAGGTTCCATATTTTATTTGACATGCTTTTTCATAACCTAGTATTACTATTGTATATGTAATTTTGCAGCGTGAAAATTCCGATTCTAATCTCACCTTGTTTTAACCTTCGCATAACTCCACTGACTACTATGGAGCCAATGATGAAGTAGAGAACAGATACTTTAGACCCAAGAATAGACTCTATCTGCTGTAGCCATAATAAGCTAATTACCAACAGAGAACAGACTAGCACTCTACCAAGGCCAGGTTTTACTGTGTGTTTTCCAAAATATCTGTGTTTTTTTTTTCTGTACAGGTTTTAGAGCAGCTAACATTATAATTACAGAATGCTATGGTTACTCTTGCAGTACTATGCCTGCATCTCTCATTCACACTTATACAAGAAAACAAGGGAGATGCAGCCAATCTCCTTGGCAGTGGTCAATAAAGGCACATTGCTCCACAAAACTGTATACCGAAAGATCTGTACGGTAAATATTCCTACAACAAGGGCTGCCATAGAGATGGAAGAAATATTACAAGAACTGGATTTCTGCATCTTGCTTATTTCTGATGCACATTAGAGATATTATTTGGTAATAAATTACAAATCCTTAGTCATCAAACCTACATTTTTTAGACAATTAACAATTAGTTAACCTTTCTCTAAACCAGTAACAAAATGTTTCCAGCAACCAGGTATTTTCAAGATGAGTTAGCTCTACATATGTTCACATGGAGAGCTGCTCAAGGCTAGAGATGTTTTCCCCCTCCCACAACTACAGACAGCACATACAAGCCCAACCTAGCCTCCTGTTTACTTGAAGAACATGTAAGATAGCACATTTCCTATCTGCTAGGCTTCTCTCAGCCACAGAACTGCAACCAAACCCGGCAGACCAGGAATGATTTCAAATTGTACCTGGAGAGTTGCTGGTGAGTAACTGCCACTTCCTCCCTGCGCGGCAGCACCTAGGTACACATTCCCCATCAAGCTGACCCCAGGCAGTATTGTCAACGCAGTGACAGATGCCAGGAGACAGGGCTGAAAACCTTCCAAATGAACAATTGTAGGTCTGCTGCACTAAATGCAGCTGAGTTCCTGGACACTTCCCTGGATGGTTTAACATTTGGAAAAAATAGAGATAGGAAACTGAGCATTTGTCCAGGGTGAAAACATCCGTAAGCAAAGTCACAGATACAGACTCTGCTCTGCTGTGACACATGCCACCTAACAGAGATCTTGCTCTGTCTTTTGATCCCTTGCCCCTTGTAGAAAGCATTGTATCCTGTGCAGGTAACAAGGGGCACAGCTCAGGAAAGCCCCTTTGTGTGTCTAAATGGTGTCTAAGGGGTTCAGTGCTCTTCTGACCAACAACATCACTTGAACTAAAGCGGGAGGAAGAGAGGGAAAGGGAGAGCAGAGGGAAAGATTTCAGAGGAGAAAGGAAATGGAATAGATGATGGTGCTTATGGATCATGCCTTGAATATCAACTGATAAATCACAACAGCGGCCTGGGCTGGGTTAAATGAAGAAAAGAAGAGAAAGGAAGAACATAATGACATCACAAAGAGAATATATTGTGATTCTTGAGTATATCTTCAAGCTTGATGGATTAGGTGTGCTGGAGGGTTCCCATGGGAACACTAGTATTTCTCTCTGGACACCCAACCAACCAACAGCCCCTTTCTGAAGTCCATGGAATCTGTATGTCAGAGTGTATGACTACTCCTAAAGCTTGTTCAGTAGGGCCAAGAAAAAAAATTCCCAAAGTGTTTTTGCTTAGCTACTGAGTCTTCCACAGAGCTGAGTTTGAAAGCGCTCTTCTTCCAAATGCAAGATTACCACCCTCAGGAAAATCTTGCATTGACCGTTTTTTTAGCACTCTAAATAACATACAGGCCTTATACCTTAGTTGTATCTGCTGTGATGAGAAAGCCAGCTTTCTACAAGCTGACCCTTTGGATGTCTGAAAACTTCTTTGAGTTCAATTTTTCAATCACAGCTACCAGAGAGCTCAAGAGAATCCCAGAATCTCAGTTTGGTTTGGGTTGGAAGGGACCTTAAAGCTCATCCAGCTCCAACCCACAGCTGGGCAGAGCCACCTTCCACTAGACCAGATTACTCCAAGCCCTGTCTAACCTGGACTTGAACACTGCCAGGGATGGGGCACTCACAGCTTCTCTGGGCAACCTGTGCCAGCGCTTCACCATCCTCATAATAAAGAATTTCTTTCTAGAATCTAAGCTAAACATGCTCCTAAAGAGCCAAAAAAATAAAACCCAACCAAATCCCAAAACTCCAAAACCCCAGACGAATGAAACTAAGCAAAAGTGGATTTGAATATCCAATTCTCAAGAGTTATCGTGTATGAATGTAAAATTAAGAATTCTGTAACCATTTTTAAATTTATAAGAAAAATGTTCTTTCAGGATGTGAAATACAATTTGGATTCTTGTACAAAAATATTAGCACCGAAACATAACTGATTAAAGTGGATGGCTGTCATACAAGATGTGACTAGCCAACTGGATACAAATATAGAGTCATTAAGAGAAAACATTTTGCTATGATTATCTCCAAGGCCACTATCATTTCAATACTCACTCAGAGACTACTGAAGAACCATTTTAAAGATTACAGGAAGCGTTCTCTATTAACTTTATATAGATTTGCTGAAGAACACTGGATTGTAATTAAGACAACACTATTGCATTGCTTGCAAATCATATTTTACTACATGATGACTGATTTCCTCATCTATCCACCGAATTTTATAGGAGAAACTGTAGGCCTTATTTTTCAGTGATTGCAACACAGAACTCTGTTAATTAAAACTGAACCTTGTTGTTCACACAAAAATAAAGACATTTTGTCAAGCGTAAGCATTCTTGGGATCCTTTTGGTCCTTTCCATTTGCAAAGTGAATGATCTCACTGGCACTCAAATTGCATTCTTTCAAAGAATTTCAGAGTGCAGTTAATTAGGTTCTAAGATATAAACCAGCTTTTAAAACATGCATGAGCAAAACTGAGTTTTAGTAAGTTATTACACATATAATTTCATTAGGCTTCACTTTACATATGTCATTATTACTATGAAAGAAAAATCTTTGTGCAAGTAATAATAGAAAGCCAGCTGTTTCTATACTAAATTTATGATCAAATTGATGTCTGCCTTAATGGGGAAAGTCTGGCTCTAAATTTAAATCCAAATTATGTAGAAATATGAATTTTTCAAAATTCAAAAGAAGCTAGACCTGGAATGTCTATTTCATCACACTAAAATCATCAAGTATCATTACTCAAGCTGAGCACAATGCATTATAACGCTATTTTCTATTCGGCATACACGTAGTACACAATATTAAGCAGACTTTTAACCTCTAATACATCAATTTTGCCTCACTTTTACTGACACTGTTTGTAAAGACAGTAGTGACTATAGAAACAGATTTTATCATACATTTGAAAATTGCACATGAAACAGAGTTACCTGATGCAAAGAAGAAAATTACAAATGTGACTCAGTTCATTGCAATCAGCCCAAAGGAGCAAATTCATAGGATTTTTCACACTACAGTATGCATTACCTTTCCATAGAATTACTAACATGTGTGGACTTGGAAAACAACAGTTCTGCAAGTTGGTATAGTGATAATAGCCTGGACAGAACTTACTATGCAAAGTGTACATAATATATTTTAACATTGGGGAAATTCTTATAGTGTAAAAGCACCTGCTTATAAGTACTATGGGAGAAGAAGACAGTTCGGCAGGAGGGCCAGGAGACCTCCATGGATGGAAAAGGAGCTGCTGAGGAAACTTAGAGGGGAAAAAAGAGGCTTACAAAAGGTGGAAGCAAGGACAGGTGCCTGGGAAGCTAGGGACAGGGTTAGGAAAGCTAAGGCCCACTTAGAATTAAATTTGGCTAGGGATGTGAAAGATAACAGGAAGGGATTCTATAGTTACATTGCAAGGCATCTGTCTTGGAAGGCAGATGCAGGGACAGTGAGAATGAAGACCTTAGGCCCACCATAGGAGGAGATCTGGTTTGAGACCATCTTAAGAACCTGAACATGAACAAGTCCATGGGACCAGACGAAATCTATCCATGGGTCCTGAAGGAGCTGGCAGATGAAGTTGCTAAGTCACTGTCCATCATATTTGAAAATGCATGGCAGTCAGGTGAAGTTCCTGATGTCTGAAAAAGGGAAATATAACCCCCATTTTCAAGAAGGGGGAAATGGATGAGCCGGGGAACTACAGAACGGTCAGCCTCACCTCTGTGCCTGGCAAAATCTTGGAGCAAATTGTCCTGGAAGGCATGCTAAGGCACATGAAAAACAATAAGGTGGTTGGTGACAGCCAGCATGGCTTCACTAAGGGGAAATCCTGCCTGACCAATTTAGTGGCGTTCTATGATGGGGCTACAGAATGTGGACAGGGGTAGAGCAGTTGATGTCATCTACTTGGACATGCGCAAAGCGTTTGACACTGTCCCATATGACATCCTTGCCTCTAAATTGGAGGGACAACAATTTGATAGGTGGACCACCTGATGGATAAAGAACTGGCTGGATGTCCACATGCAAAGAGTTGTGGTCAAAGGCTCAGTGCCCAGCTTGGAGTCCGGTAACGAGTGGTGTTCCTCAGAGATCAGTGTTGGGACCGGTCTCGTTCAACATCTTTGTCAGTGACACGGACAGTGGGACTGAGTGTGCTCTCAGCAAGTTTGCCGATGGCACCAAGCTGTGTGGTTCAGTTGTTACAGTGGAGGGAAGGAATGCCATCCAGAGGGACCTTGACACGCTTGTGAGGTGGGCTGATGCCAACCTCATGAAGTTTAACCACAAAAGGGCAAGGTCCTACACCTGGATCAGAGCAATCCCAGGCACATCTACAGGTTGGGCAGAGAAGAGATTCAGAGCAGCCCTGAGGAGAAGGACTTGGGGGTGTTGGTTGATGAGAGAATTAACATGAGCCAGCAGTGTGCTCCTGCAGCCCAGAGAGCCAACTGTATACTGGGCTGCATCAAAAGGAGTGTGACAAAGAGGTTGAAGGAGGTGATCCTACCCCTCTACTCTGCTCTTGTGAGGCCTCACTTGAAGTATTGTGTGCAGTTCTGGTGTCCTCAACATAAAAAGGGCATAGAACTTTTGAACAAGTGCAGAGGAGGGCCACGAGGATGATCAGGGGACTGGAGCACCTCCCATACGAAGACAGGCTGAGAAAGTTGGGGCTTTTCAGCCTGGAGAAGAAAAGGCTGAGTGGAGATGTCACAGCAGCCTTCCAGTATCTGAAGGAGGCCTACAAGGGTACTGGGGACGGACTCTTCATTAAGGACTGTAGTGATAGGTCAAGGGGCAACAGGTTAAAACTTAAATGGGGAGGTTTAGATTAGGTGAAAGGAAGAAATTCTTTACTGTAAGGGTGGTGAGGCACTGGAATGGTTTGCGCAAGGAAGTTATGAATGTTTCGTCCCTGGTGGTGCTCAAGGCCAGATTGGACAGAGCCTTGGGTGACATAGTTTAGTGTGAAGTGTCCCTTCCCACGGCAGGGGGGCTGGAACTAGATGATCTTAAGGTCCTTTTGAACCCTAACTATTCTATGATTCTATAAGTCTAAGAAGGATAAAACAAATCTGAGAGGTTCTGGCATTCAAGTGGTGCTCTTGACAAGGTACATTAATTAAGGACTATGCATTTTTGCACTTTGTATTAGCAGCCATTTCAAAATTTAATTTTTCTAGTGGCATTCTCAAAATACAGCATCCCGAGTGCGATTTTTTGCAGAACAGTCTCCTCTTGAGGGGAATATTCTTAAAGCTAAAAGATTCCAGGTCATTTGCCTAATACAAAATATTTTCAGAGGTCTTACTATTGCTTGTTGAAACAGTTACTGCAATATGTGCCACTCTTGCAAAACAGTGTCTTGATACAACAAAGCTGGTTACTGGAAGAAACATTAAAGAGCGCTTCCTTCCAAAGTTGTCAAATAAGTAGTATTAAAAAAGTTATTTAGAAAAAGAAAATCATATTATGTAATCCTAAATGACATAACAGCACACTGTTAATGACAAAAATATGAACTAGTGACAGGACAATGGATTACTTAGATGCATAGTATCTTCTATGTTTATGCAATAAGGAATCATAACATCCAGGAAGTTGACACCATGATGGCATCAAGCACTACTGGAATGTACTCCATTGAAGAGTTTCACTAATATGCCAGCAAAATGTCACGAATCTGGCCATGGATCATGACCATATACTTTAATTTTTTCCTGTTACTTATGCCTTTGATTAAATAGGTACCAAAAAAATAAGAAAAAGAAAAAAAAAACACAAAACCCAATAAGGAAAAAGAATGAAATCAGTATTAAATTTAGGGACACATTATGACAATACAATATACACTTAAGTGTATCAATTGGCTTAAGTTCATTCTGTTTCTGAGTTTTGTGTTTTCTAAATAGAAAAGCAGAATTATTAAGATAACTTAAAATAAAAATCGGTATGAGTCAGGGTTCCATACTACAAGCACATATGCATACCCACATATGAAAGGAAATACAGTATTTCTTTACTACTACATATACATATATATTTCCATACTACTGCTTTATGCTTATGCAAAGATAAAAATAAAGATGCATTGTTATACCAAAGCAACCTGTTCTGAATCTTGCGTCACCATGCAAATCAGATGAGCCACTTATCCTTCATTCTGATCCATCTCATGGCAAGAACTAAATAAATCCTTTAGCTTTACTCCATTCATCTATGCTGAAGGTAAGGAAGATGATATAACAAGCAAAATTCAAATAAAATTTATTACTACAATTATCAGAAAGGACTTCAAAGGGAAGAAAGAAAATAATTTTTCTTTCTCTCTTTTCCTGTCTTCCACCACTTCTTTCATTTTTGGTATTGGTATTCAATATTCCAAAGTAATGGAAGACAGAACAGCACACATTATTCCAATACTATCACTTGCCTGAAAAAGCTCAAAATAAAACAACAATAGTCACTTTAGAAAGGAATGCAATTGAATAAGAAAATACATACTGCATAAAATTACCTGTAAAGACCTTGAAAAATAACAATACAACAAACCATGGTGTTATTAAATAGTAAAAGTATCCACATCTAAACATATACGAGAGAGCACTATTTCCAGTGAAACCATGTATGAATTTACTTCACTATATCCAACACTGCAGTTCAGTTTTGAAATTATATGCAGTTACTTATAATCAACTAGACACTGTCTTGAAACAGAAAATTATAATTTAAATTTAAATATATATATGAATAAAAACAAAACCAAAACCATCAAGAATAGGTAAGACAAAGAACTATTTTGACCTACTGATAGTGTTCATCATTACACACTAAAAAAAGCTCATGCTGTATCATGCATCAGGCTATGCACTGAATTCTGCAGCTTCAGAGAAAGAATGTCTTCACATTAAGTGCTGTACGAATGGGTAGAATATAGTAGAAGAGATTCTTACTTTCCTGCAACATGAGGAATGGTGACAACTGAATTTGCCATGTTCTTTCTGATAGCGTATGACAAATCTTGCTGCTTAACAGAAAAGCATACAGCCAAATTCTGTGATTCCTATTTAGTACGTCACAACTCCAGATCCATCAGAAAACTAAATTTAATGGAGCAAGAGTAAAATTGAAGTCTTAGAGAAATTTGCACTGAAGTCAAAATAGGACAGCAAATGTGACCTGGGAGTGTAAGAAAACCTACTGTAATTCTCGAGTCTGCTACACATGGCCTAGTTACCATGCTCAAGTCGCACCTTACCTTCCTCATTTTCGTCTATATTAAAGGCAAAGCCTGTCATACCAAATTCTTTTATGCAGTTCAAAGTGTAAATCTGCATTCCATTCCCAGAATAAATACGCACTTTCTGCATTGCCTTCGAAAGGTCATTTCATTGCTTTGTGGTGGATTCTACCTCATCTTCTCTTTTGCTTTTTCACTTATTGCTCTTCATGGTAATATCTCTTACTATATGCTTACGACCTGAAGAGTATTTTCACACTCTGAATTTAGCCACATTACTTAAGCAACAACATTAGGTAATTTTTTAGCCTTGGCTTCCTAGATAATCCATGGGGAAAGAAGGGGCTCATCAGAGCAGAGATCTATGACAGGTTTTCTAGGTACCCTCTAGAAATGGCTACCTTTTCCACTGACTATAATGGAAACACAAAGCTTCTTAGATATCTAACCTCAGCACCTAAGTTTTAACAGTGGTGGTTTCAACAACAATTCAAATAAATAGCCACAAACTGTTAGGATTCAGTTTATCCTTTTAACTACTTAGAATTTGGAGCCTGTGAACATGGTGCTATTTTGAGACATGATCATCCTAATAGGATGATCCTGATAGGATCCTTTCTCTAGGCATGCATGAAAACAACCTCTGTTCTCTTAGTCTGAAATTACTTTCTTAATAAGTCTGTAGTTTATCAGTGTATGGCAGCTGCCCTATGTTGGTTTTACTAATGGATTCCACTTTTGTGTTATTTCACTTTTCAGTCCAGAAATATTTGCTCTGTTCTTCAGTGAGGCCTTGTATAAAAAGACCATGCTCTCGAGAGAGTCCAGAGTCCATAAATCTGGATTGTCACATATTCAACAATTTGAAACATTCTTTCTTAACACTACTCTGATCGCACTAACAGGAACATAGACTTCTCCAGGAGAAACCCACATGCAGGATTTATATAAAGTTTTTTAGAACAATCAATTTTAAAGAAGTCCGTTCATGAAATGTACTCAAACACCACTTCATCTGGCCCTGTACTGTCATGATCAAATATATCTAAGAGACTACTGGAATATACTAAATTTGCTCATGCAAATATTACCATCTTTTTGAAAGAGTTTGCATTACAGAACAAACCACTATTTTACACTTTGGCACTCTGTTCCTTCCTTTGGCTGCTTGCTAGATTACCCCAGCACTTGGCTTGGAACATCCCTTTCCCTTCCAATACTTAACAACCATAGTCTTCAATACTCTTGCTGAAGTAATTTTGAAATTTTATGGCTATTCTTTTAATGTAATTATATAAAAAGATAGCACAAATTACAGATGGTGAGGTTATTTTATGGCTATGAGATTTTAATGCTGCTACATTATCAGAATTACAAAAACCGCAAATGTGAACAAAGAAATTAAACATACAGGAAATAATTCTTTCATCACTGAAAACCAGGGAAGAGTTCACTAATGTCCACGAAGTTGCACTCCAGAGAATGACAGGGAATACAAGCATTCCTTCTTTATTTCTTGCTTTTGCAACTCTAACATTTCTTCTTTTGCAATAGTATGTCATAGTCTTTTTTGGAGATTACTGTATATGCTTTGAAGTGATCAATACAAGTTTCACTAATAAAGCATCCTGCTAAAAGAAAAATAAAACTCTTCATTATTCTCTTTAAAAATAATATATTGCCATAATTTTGTGATTATTATTTAAAAATACTGTGTATTCCCTGTTTATTCTAAGTGGCATGAAAAAGGGTGAAATAGAAGACAACAAGGTCAAAACGCTCTACTGGCACTGTTGCCTCGAGCGAGAACCAGTTTGACATCAAGAGATCAAACAGCAGCAAACACTCTTATTTTCAGATATCTGAAAGCTGTAAAGATGATGAAAGTTAAACCAGTACAAATTTGTTACAGCCACTGAAAAAAAAACAAAAAACAAAACCCAAAAGCCCAAGAACTTGTAAGGATTACATATATCACTGAACTCAGCTCCATCCCCCACACCTTTTTAGTTTTACTTATCTTGCAACTCCACACAATTTTTATATTACATTATTTGCAATCTTAAATAAAACTAACTTTGAAAAACAAATTAACATCTTAATCCTGCACCTCTGAGATAGTCACTGTTAAACTGGGTAAAGTTTTTTGCTGTTTCCTGTCCTTCAGGTACAATTACTCTATCAAAGAGCAGTTCCACTCATATTGGAAACAATAGGAAGCATTAGTCATTTTGCAGAAGTGCATCTCTGCTGAGGGCAACTGTGGCTTCAATCCCATTGAGAGCAATAGGAGGTAGTAGCAATTTTGGAAGAAGGAAGTTGTCTACTGAATACTCCATAGGAGAATATTATTCATCAGCTCTTGCTGAATGAGAAAATTTCAGTTCTCAACAGTAAAAGCAAAAGGAAATCTTCAAGCCTTGAAAAATCTTTTATACTCAGGATTTAGTATAAAGGGTAGGGAATAGGTATTATTTTGTAAATAAGATCGTAAATACTTGAGTAAAAAAAAAAATCATAGTAATCTACAAGATTTCTACTAGAATTCCTAACAGACAAATCTTTAAATTTAATTTAAGTGAAACTGCTCAGTGCTTATGCATTGGAAATGTGAAACAACTATTTTTGTCCCCCAAACTACATGTGGAAATTTTAGAGTGACTTGTTTCATTTCTTCTCTAGGTAGCTTTCTAAAGCAAATAGCAACTGAGGAATCCTGCAAAACTATCACAAAAAGGTACTATCACTTGCTTTAAAATCTCTTTAATATATCTGCAATTAATAACCTGAGGTTAATATAAAATATTTTAAATAAATTATGTTAGATTGAATTATCACTGGTATTTCCACCTCCTACTGCCACTGTTTTAAGATCTCACATTTTTACTTCTGCAGACAAACTACCAGTAAAAAAGGCAGAGAAAACCCTTCAGCTGCTGATAATTGCTGGAGAACCAGTAGATATCCATATTGATTTAACAAGACTGACCCAAAATAGAGACACAGCCTTCATTCTTTAATAAATGCATTATTCGTGATTTTTCAACAATGCTGCTGATTAAGGTAATTTTTAAACATTCCTGATTTAGAGTATGAGATCTCAGTCCAGAATTCACACAAAAAATTTACATCTGAAATTTCAGATTTACAATTGTTTTGTAAATTGAACCTAATGAATCCATTTAACCCTGACCAAAAGTTGTCACTAGGAAACAGCATGAAAGCACTTACAAAGTGTTGTCATTTTTCTATATTATGCACAGTAGGTTATTACGTCAATAGCTCACATAAGAAAATATCACTAGCAGCACTGCATACACACTTCACTCTTAGCAAGAATTACCTGTAGAAGCTCCTCTACTAATACCCTATAGTGGGATATAGACTCTATATTTCAGTATCTCCATTGCTCTTTGTACAAGAAAATGGTGTTGCTAGCTTTAGGTAACAGAGTTGGCTTTTTGCTTTCTTTCTTTTTCTTTTTCTGGCTTGGCACAACCACTAGATATACAGATCCTGAAGGACAATTGCACTGTGAAGACCTTAAGGAAGCACCAGCGATGCACAATTTCACTTTCGTATAATTTCTGCTATGTAAAAATGTACCCTTACTTCAGAATGCAGGGTGTTTTTTGGAAAGACACATAGAGCTCAAGAGAAACATTTCTAACAGAAACTGGAAACCTGAAGCTGGACAAAAGAAGACAGAATACAACCCGTCTCAAGTACTATTGAAGGGTTTTAAGGTTAAGGCACCTGAAAAAATCAGTGGAATACAAATTGTTAGCATAAATTTTGTTGAAAATTTAAAAAATTAATTATACATCCTCTCAAAAAAAGAGAGAAATCTGTAAGGAACACGCTGATGACCAGCTTCTGTTAAATACCAGAATTTCCATAATAAGGGTATGAAAAGAGATTATGGCACAAAACCAGTAAAACACATGTGGGATGGATCAGAATACAATCCCAAAAGGGACTGTACAGTATTTTACCTTAATATATGCTATAAAATCACCAAAAGAAAAAGGAAGACAGTCTTCTGTGACAGAAGCTGATGACAGCTTTTTTCCATCTGCCTAGGATCTGGTGGGATCATGTGTAAGCACATCTCTCTCCTCTACTTTAGAACTAAGTACCCTTTACCCCTGTACCTCCATTACTAGAGAAACACCAAAAGTGTCAGTGTTTGGTGGGTTTTGGTTTGTTGTTTTTTTTTTTTAAATTAGGACAAGCTTTTTAAGTTAAAGAATTGCATGCTAATAATGAGCATGTTCGTTTACTGGAAATATGGGCAAAATTTTGATTTATTACCTTTTCATATGTGATAATTCTAAATAAACTCATCTTCCTTTTAATACAAAGTAGATAAAAGAACATCAGTGTAGAAAAGTGTTTTCTGACTATATTAGGAGATATGGCTAAGAATTCAACAGTCAAGCTTTTCTATCAGAGAAGAAATCAAGCACTGATTTTTAAAGACTACAATATACAATTAAAATCAACTATATAAAGGGAAAATGTGACATAAAATGAAGCTTCAAATAAAGTTGTTCAGTGTATGTAATTACACCAATTACATTTAGAAATTGTATTTACTTGCCAAGAAAGAAACAGGATTAAAAGGCAATTGTATAAAATGACACCACACAACTTTTTCATTCAATCTTACTCAATATAGAATTATAGCAAGATAGTACTTAAACTACTTCAAAAGAAAGACCATCAAGTTCTAATTCAAAACATCAACAAAATAAAACATGCAGATTTCATACGCTGTGATCTTCAGTGTGCAACAAAAACATGTAGCTATGATAAGAAACCTTTTGAGTTGTGATATACGGGTTTCAGATTGATCCAGAAAGAGAGGTCAATTACACCTTCCTGATACACTTACTAAAATTAACTTCTTTTGCAAATTTTCAAACAAAACCACATTATAGATCATGGATTACATTAATTTCTTGGGAATGTCTGAAGAATTACAATATCCTCACTTCAGATTCACTCAAGCGTGGTATTTCAATAGATCAGAGAGGGAGATGAGAGGGACACATCATGGTTCCATAGGATCAGGTTTTCAAAGCTTTGTGGATGTTTATCTCTTCTTGAGATAGACTGTCAATGATCTTAACACGCTTTTAAAGTCTGGAACTATGAAGGTAAAGACAGAAGAACATCCAAATTTATATTTGAGAATTAATATATATATGAGAATTAAAGACTTCCTTCTGCATACTGAATCATGTTTTGAGTCTTCCATTTAAGAACTACATTTTCAGAAGTATCTCAGTTCTTAGCTCTCTGTAGCTTGGTGCACATAATTGTACGTATTTCCTTATGAATGGCTACCCAATGAAGCTCAAAATCAAATGTAAGGTATCTCAAGTTGCATGCACCTGGCATAAGACATCTAAATGAAAGCATATGGAAATTTAGACCTGTATTACAGCAGATATGACAATTGATTTTGACAGATTATTATCTGGACAGAACCACCAGGAAACAACATTTTCTTCATCTCTCTAATGTACCAATGATCTTTGTCATTTTAAATTCCCTGACAGTCTTTGGATATTCTTCAAACTATGGAAAACATTCCAATCTAGATCCTAGTCTGCAATTGTCGCACATCATTGGCACTCTAAACAACAACTAAAGGAATTGTCCTAAAGGAAATGCTTTCTTTAAATGCTGCAAAACATGGATTACTGTTATAAAAGATGAAATAAAACACGGATTTGTTTTAAAGTTTAATTTCTAAGTAAAGGTTGGTTTTGAAGCCCAAATTTTGAAATTCAAAAAATTTTCAGATACTTTTTGACATAAGACCTAACAGAAATATTTTTTTCTTTCCTCCAAACCAGAAAATGCACCAAAACTAATGCTTTCCACAGAGAATCCTATCTGTGTCAGCCCTGTAATTTCCAACACAGAAAATTTTGATAACAAAACCCTTGAGTTCTACATTTAGGCCTTTCTCCTTGCATAGATTACTCTTCTTCAGAAATACTGCTGAGAATAGACTAGACTAGGCAAATTAGCACATGACCCAGAAATACTTCTGTATGCCACAGACAGAAATCAAGAAACACTTTCAATTTTCCCCTAAAAAAAATAAACCCAGGGATAACACCACCTGCATTTTCAAAAATTGGTCCTCCTGTCAGCAGTAAGTCATGAAGCAGGGAAGAATCACAACATAAAAAAAGAGTAGATGCCACTGCCATATTCCCTGGAGGTGGTATTGAGGTAATGGGGATAGATTAGATGACCTTCGGAGCTCACTTCTAACCTTATTTCCTACAGACTATGATATCTTCACCAAGTTCCAGAGAGAAGGCAGATAAGAGCTGATTTCTTTGGGAAGGTATTAGTTAGACTACAACCACGATGGAATCACTGCAAGAGTAAATGGATATATCATTCCCCATAACAAAAGTACTGACATTTCAAGGGAGACACACAAAGCCTAAGCAAGGCATTTCAGAGAATAATAGCAAGTATCAAGTGATGTCAGTTATGAATACCTGAAATTTTGTGTTGCATTCAAATTGCTTAAATGTTACTGGTTATTAACTTTTGGCTGAGAGAACGATGTAGTTTTGGGATTTGTAACTTTTGAGTGGCTTAGTTTTCAGGCCCACCAAGATTACTGAAAAGGCTTGTAAAAGCAGATGTTTTACAAACTGAATCATTACTCATTCCAGTACAGCAGACATAGGGTATGTGACCAACTGTGTAAGCCCCCTCCCAAGGTCAAAGTGGAAGCATTTTGCCTATGGAGTGAAAGAAGTATCCCTTCTGTCTTCAGAAGTTTAACAGAGTTTAGTGTTCTGACCTTGGCTCACCATCCTCTGGAGGCTCCTTACACTCGTGTTCAGAACCCCTGATCCTAGAAACTTACTTGAATGTAATTCTCCATAAAGATGTATTTTCTCTCTCCAGGCTGATGCACCCATTACCCAAATTGGAATGACTTTCTTTTCCTGATATCAGAGAGTCCTTGTGAAGATATCACAAAACACGGAAAATAGCTCCAGAGGCTGTCACTTTTAGGAAGAGGTGATGCAACTGAATTCATGTACCTCTGAAATTGTTCTTAAAAGTGGGAAGCCTGTAGGCAATTTAATTGTTCCTTATTTAAAGCACAAATTAGTACAGAAAAGTTACATTGCCCCAAAACATTTAAGTTTGGGGTTTTTTTCTGCCGTATCCTCACTGGAAAAGGAGTTATATTTTCTGTTAAGCAATTTTGCATTTGTCGTTTATAAGATTGATATGTCCAGAAATCCTTGTGAAGATTTCTGATTTTTTGTGAAGAACAGCTTTGCAACACTTTAACAGTAAGAACTTTTCATCTGAGTAGATAAGCTAGCACCTCTATATTGTACTGATGCAATTGATATTAATACAATATGACAGTGATAAGCCTTTTTTATGGCAATAAAGAAAAACGCCATTTTTGCCCATTTCAGCATTGCTGCACCAGCGATCACCAGAAATGTAGCTTGCTTGCTTTTGTGGCTAATACCTTGCATGCCACTTAGGTCATCAGTAACCACATAACATTATCTTACTATTACACAGATGTTTTATTAATACATCAAACTTTCTAAAAGGTGACTTAATTCTTTACTGTCAAGATCAGCTTCTTCTCAGGCATGCCAAAGAAAACTTTAAGCCTTATTCAGGAATTTATTACTCTATTTCAGTGAATCATGACCATATAATACTTTCACTTCAGATATTGAAAAGGGCAGAATAAATACAGCATGAAATAAAGACTGGTGTTGTATTTTGTGTGAAGCATTACACATTAACTGCGAACTGCTGCGACTAAAGTAGAACCTTCTCCAGCAATACTGAAGGAGATAGCTTTTGCTAAAGCCTCTTTGGCAAAAAAGTAAGGGAACAGGAGGGCAGAAGGCTCACAAACCACCCTGGTTTAGAGCAAATACACTGGTCAGCCTGATGCAAAGGCAGACTGATGAGGAGGAATGTTACAAATTGAAGAGAGGAGATGCTGTGCAATGGCTTTACCTTGCACTGAATAGTAGAAAATGCACTTCACGTACAAAAGTAATACAGGCTCCTTGTGTTTGAACCTGACTCTTCAGAACTAGATCGATTCACAGTCTTCAAGTCTTCATGCTGCTGCCTGTTGTGCATTCCGTTCTCCTGATTTTCTTTTCTGTTTCGCTACTCCTAATATAGACCTTGGATGTGCCCTCATATTCCTCACCCACAGGTGGCAGGACTCTATTCATTGCAAGTATCACCACACACTGACATTTTTAAGTTATGATCTTTGAACTCTGAAACTATCTTGTTATCCTACTTACTCTTAGCCAGGCAAATAAACTTGTGGTACTTATTCTTTCACTATTGCTTCCAGGGAAAACACCACCTGCCCACTTCCTCTATTATAACTCTCCCAAGCTGATGCCAAGCCCTCAACAGAAAAATCTCTTCCCACACATATGTTCGACAACTTCATGCAAACAAAGCGCATCTTGCATCACTCTACAGATACTTTCAACCATTTACTTCCATCCGTCTCATGAAGAAATAGTTCCCATGACCCCAAATCATCTGTTGATAAGCACGCACTGCCATACTTGCTTTCCTACAAGAACAGACCTATGTAGTTTCTCTAATACCATTTTATATCTTCATTTTTAACCTTCTTTTAAACAATGTCAGCAGGTTGAAAATTGTTGTGTCATAAATGTCATCTTTGTAATTTTCCACGTTTAAGTAGGGATCAGAGTCTAATTCCCTGCCCTTTTCCCAGTAGCCACTTTATCATCTTACTGTTGCATTCCGAACCCCTTTGGACTAAGCATACCTGAATGAGAGATGAAGATCCAGTCTACATGTTACTTAAACTCAACACCTGCTAAGCTGAAGCCTTTGTGTGACATTAATAACTCTACTGAAAAAAATCTTTGGTATGCACACAGGTTTGCTTAGCTATGTTATCTTCATGTAAACTGTCTCAAGGAAGCCTAGTGCAAGTCCAACAAGTAGTCTACTTCTAGCAAACAGAAGCAAGTGCATGCATGCCCTTTGGGGGGAAGGAAAAGGCAGGGAAGAGTGAGGAAACCAGCAATTTCTTGTGCTAAAAATCTGTCCTTTTTGGCAATCTGGATTCTATTCTCAGCATTGGTGCAACTACTGCACCTTCTTTACAGTTACTGTTAATGTGAATGTTTCTGCATAATCTGGCCACAAACAGATAAATCTATTTCAGATATTAATTGAACAATTCAAAGAAAACTAGTTTCCTGCATATAAAAAGCCACTTAGGTCAATGGAAGGCCTCACCATTGCAAGCTCACAGCCTTAATCATCCCCCATTGGGTTGTATCTTAGGTTGTTTGGGCATATAGCCCATATTTTATCAGCAAACAGAAAACAGCATTTCAATCAAAATAACATGCACAGTATAATATATTTATGTTGCGTGTTATTTTGCTTACATACACTAAAAATACACATACAAGCTTCTCATTTTATCTTAGCAATTTTTTCTGAAATTCCATATAAATATGACTGAAACCAAGAAATCTATGAGTGTATATTTAAAAAGCCTATGAAATAGTGCTTTAAAAGTGATTTCTCTGTGCTCATAGATTTAACAGCATATTGCCAGGCTTAGGTAACATTGACATAAGCTCAGTAGTTAGTCCAAGCTAATGCCAACTCACAGAGACAGGAATTCAGGGAAACCATCCAGCTCCAAAGGAGGAGAGATGTGCAAGAGTTTTCCCTGCCAGCTTAGCAATGACCCTGATATGAGCATATGAGGTGACAGAAAGGGCACCCCAATGACATGTGTCACCTTTACTCTGGTAAGAACTTCCCTGTCAACAAAATTCTCTCTGCCAATTATTTATGCTACATTTTATACAGTTATGCAGCACCAATTAACAATAATAGAGGAGAAAAACCACAAGCCAGTGTTTTTAACTTTCTAAATAACAGAATTTCTACATAATGAGGGATGCTATAGCTTTCTATATGATGTAACACCTTCCACTGTCTTCTGAAGGTAAATGTTCTGGAACTAGGGAGTGGGGCTTTCATTCTATTTCAAAAGCTATGCCAAATCCATTGTTCTCGTTTTAAGCAACACATATTTTGATAACAAACAGAGACATTTACTTCAATGCTCATTTACTGAGGCCACTGGGATTAAGCTGTGCAAACAGTGAAGGAAAATGGAAGTATATTGTTTCAGAAGGAGATCTATGACATATCCTCCACGTATCCAAAAACTGCACACAAATGGCTTTTCACATTTTCCTGGATGTCAAAAATAATTCACCCAAGCTTATGATTAATTTTTACACAAGATGTTACTACAAGATTAAAACTGTTGTGATATCCAGGGTGTGAAAGTTAACTTAGTTCACTCACAACAAATCTGCTTTAAGATGATGTAATCCAGTACTGATTCTCCTAATTGCTTAGCTTTTGCTACAGGCCATAAATGTGTCAGTTCTCTCTTCTTGATTGCTACTATAATACAGTGATAAAACTAGTAGAACACAAGCGGCTGTCTAACGCTTTGGTTGCTAGTCACAAGTGTTAAAGCAGATTAAAAGTTGTTGAAAGGTCATATCTGCAATTGAAGCGAACCAAAGAAGGCTGATACTGGTCTCTACTTCCTCTCTTCACATAACACAGCTCAAGCTTTAAAAGGTTAATATGCAAGAGGATACCATTATATCCTCCGCTTTAAGAAACACACTTATAAAATATTAATTAACCTCTTTCCTCCCACACACATAAACTTACACAAGCAATTAAGGAAAACTTCAAACTGACAAAAATGTTTGGGCAAAAGGTACACAACCTCAGTACCCATCACAGATGAATTATTAGTCTTAACGTACAGCTGGAAGCAAATTATCCTGATTAGATAGCCATGGATAGTAAGTAGTATGGATCGAAGTCCTAAAGGGTGCCTTACTGTTGTTTGCAACAGACAACCAAGTCATGTTAGAGAATAGGACAACTAACCCTATAAAGTTCCTATCACTAAGGTGAAGGGGAGAAAAAAATTCTGTCTTCGCATCAGGCACTGATATCATGTGACATATGTCAACAACATAAAATGGCTAGTTCTAAAAATTCATGGAATTTCTAAAACCATATTAAAATGTCTCAGTTGAAATATCATTAAGAGAGTCAACATAGGGAAGTGACATGTTAAACCTCATCTTGAAAGATATAGAGAGATAAACTATGGAACTACAAATCAGAGACAAGCTATCATGAGTCAACACACCCATTACAAAAAAGATGGCATACAACCCAAACTCAAAACCAGATGTGACGTTTTTAAAAGACCAATTTCATAATGTAAAAAATAATTCTAAGCTAAACCAGAGCAAGAAAATAATTTGAACACAGAAACACTCATAGGAAGTGAAAGTTGTTTAAAATTCTTGTTTCTAATGATACAAAAAAATATGAAAACCAGAGAAAAATCAGCATTAGATAAAAAAAAGTTTTAAAAAATCTAATATTTAAAGAAGCTGGGAAATGTATCAAGTTTATGTGAGAAGCAAATAAATGCAAAAAGAAATCGATTGTTGGGAGATTTAAGGATAATTTAAATGAGTTTCAAGACATGCGAGGAACAAGAGAGGATCTATAAATTGCATCCATCACAAATCATGCAGAAAAGGTTGAAAAGTTCAATAAATAATTATCTTCTGCATTTGGGAAATAAGCAGGATAACCTGCTCTGATCAAGTGATCAGGATATAGTTTCTTTTCAGCAGTATCTCAGGAAGATATTCAACAATTACAACAGTCAGATATTTTTCAGTCAGTTTGCATAGGGCTAACTTGTCGCTAGGAGTTTTATGATAGCCTAGCAGTTCCTTACATGGTTAATGCCGGTTTTTAACATATCACAGAACTACATGGAAGTTCCAGAAGACTGGATGAAGACCAGTACTATATCAACATTCAACAAATGGCAAGTGAAATAACCCAAGTAGCTCTGACAACACAACCTGGTCCTGGATACAGTAATGGAATGGCCATTACAAAATAATGATTAATAAAAAGTTAAAGGATGACAATATAATTAGTGCCAGTCAATATATGTTTATGGCTGATAAAGACTGTGCTGATAAAACTTCTGTAAAACAACAAATACCTGGATTCTAAAGTATAATTTCAGAAATTCAGCGTTGCACAAACAACTAACATCTCAAAATGAAAGCTATTATTGAGGGCATATATTTCTCCTGAGATTCCGGGGTGGTATATTTTTAACCTTATGTCATTTAACATCTTCATCTGGAAACATAAAATCATTACAGATACAATTTGCAGATAGCATAAAAGCTGGTGTAGGGAATAACCCTGAAGAAGACAGTTCAATGGTACAGTGTGACCTGAATTTCTTGATAATCTGGATGCATGCAAGCAATTTGTGATTCAATACCACTAAATATAAAGTCACACATCTAGAAAAGAGGATTTAATAAATGCTTCTGTGATGGGGGGCTCAGTTCTTTGAAGGGTTCATGCATTCCTATTTGTGGGCAGAGAATATTGCCTGCAAAATATGCATTACATTTCCTTCCTAGTTAATATGGCTGCTATAAATACTCATGTCAGTGCTGATGTCTGCAATACAAGAGGTTTCAGGAACAATTATGACATTTATAAAAAGAACCACTTAAAGGGAAACGTAAAAGGAGGTGAGGAGGGAGCTCACAGAGAATGTATAAGCACCTACATGAGGAATAAACTGATAACAGAGGTCCCTTATTGAAAAGGCAAAGTTTGAATAAAGTTCATTGGATGAAAGCTGAAGCTAACGAGCAAACATAAAAATCAAATATGAATTTGTCAATAGTGAGACAGCAACTGCCCATTGGTTTGGTGGCTCACATATCACTGAAAGTTTTACTTCTGATTTTCTTCAAAGAAAACTCAGAAAATTCCCAGTCTTTAAGGTATTAACAGGGAGTTGAACTGACTGACCACAAAAATGTGAGCATGGTGGAAGGCAGCGTGCTCCAGAAAGCAGAGTCCCAGATTAATAGAACGAGACAACGTTCTTAGCAGTGTCACTGATAGATGGCATTGGCTCAGTCGGTTCAATACACTGGTCTTGCATTTCTCTTCGAAACCTGGAGACAACAGTGCTTGAAAAATGCTATTTAGGTCCAATTTTCTTACTTATAACTAATATTCTGGCCTTATATAACTACTTGAATTGGTCCAAAATTGGTCAAAACCAATGCTTCTATTAAAAATTATATGTTTCTATTAAAATGGCCCAGAGGGAATGCACATTTATACCTAGTGCCCAGATATAAATTGTTAAAGTATTTTATGGAACTGACTAAAGAAATTCAAACCACTTTCTCTAGTGGCCAAAACATTCGCTAGCTATTTGTACTTTTCTCAGTAATATCCAGTATTTATCTGCTAAACTGGGAAATACCTGCCACACACAGAGCCCTTGCTGAATAACAGACAAATGATCTTCATATCACTTCATTTTAAAGATGCACAGCTCACTTACACCTGTTTAAAAGGGAAAACTAAGGCACATTTTTTGCCCCATGACCATTCTGCAAGACACTGATCTTCAAACCTGGGCTGCCTGCCTCTATGCTTGCATCAATTTGGGGGTTAATGCTTATTAGAGCATGACATAAAAGATTTTAAACATTAGTTTAGGTCAAAGAATGGATGATTCTAATTGTAAACATTATTGCTCAGAAACACGCAACACTTAAAGTTTAATTTTACCATGGCAGACAGATGCTCCAAATCCTCTGTTGGTTTTTCTTTTTCCTTGATCTGGATATGATCACTTTTTGGTGCTACGAGAAACAGAAATATTTCCTATGCAAAAATACTACTGTTGCTTGGAATATTAGTTGACATACTTTAAATGGCAGTCAACCTCCTCTGTGTTATGCTGCTTCTGGTTCTTAGAATAATGTCTTGAAAACTGCAGGTGATTGCTCAGTTCTTTTTTTTAAATCACCATCCTTAAAAAAGATGAAGTATTCTTACTGAGAGAAAATAGTAGTTGAGAATTTAGAATTCAAAGAAATAGCACCAACATTTTCAAAATGAATGCTTGACATCAAGTTCTAAATACAGGTTAAGTACCTAATCTGGTGAATAAACATGGATTTAGATGTAGGAGTTTAACCTTAGCTATTCAGAAGGAAAAATTCTAGCCATAACCTTTAAATGCTGAGTATTTAATATTAACAAATATTAAAAGTTACAGGCATGCTAATTTTAACGCCTACATGTTGACAGCTTCAATTTATTTCTAGTAACAGGATTTTGTTTACATTAGGGTACAAATTTAGAGTCAGCTAGCTTACTTCAGTTTTATTTCTTTAGCTCCTTTTACAACAGAATAGCAGTTGTGCATCAAAATGTCTTTAAAATATGGGGTAGTTTTAAAAGAACAGCCTCATCATGATACCCTGCTCACTTGCTTCAACAGCCTAAGGCAATTTAATTATAGCAGACTTCATCTTAATTCCTACCCCTTTCTCCTCTTCCACTTTTTCCACATCTATCACAACCCATTTGGATTAGAATCAAAGATTAAAAAAACGTTTGCAAGACCGTACAAGCTGAATACACCTTTCCTAATCTGAAATGGTCTCAAAACCATTGTAATGTTTGTACAGGTGGGATTGGCACTTGCCATCCGGAGCTTTGGAAATCAAATGCTGAATAAATTCTTAAACTTCCTAAGTGCTTTATGCTATCAATAGCCACAAGACACAATGTCACTTCATACAGATCAAACATAGTTAAAGACATTTCTGTAGCAATAACAGCCTAGAGCAGCAAAAAAGAGAGAGAAGTAGGCAGAATCACTGAGAGCCATACTGCTGAACTCTGCAGAAGGCTCCTTCAAATAAATATTTCAAACCTTTATATGAATATTTTAAGCATGACAACTACACATAAACACACAGCCAAAGTGCTCAAATCCACTCAAGAAAGACTATTAAGTCATCAACTTGCTCCTGACAGGATCCACTGAATATGGCAACAGTGAGAAGTCAGGAGACAGTTGGAATCATTTCAAGACTGCTAATTTAACTTGTCTTAAAACCAACCAATGCTCAACGTGTCATCATCAATGTCATCTCATTGCAGTCTGAAAAGCCTTTGACCTAAAGCAAAAAGGTCCCCAAGTGCCACCCTTCTTGTCTACTGGTTGAAAATCTAATTGGTTCTGCTGACAGGCTTGGGAATTGGTAGGAAGGCTGTTCAGTTAATCTCCAAGGGCCAGCAAAGAGCTCAGTATCCATCTCTGAGCTTTGCTCCCTGGCTGTCGTAAAATGACTCTGATGGTAGTGCAGGCTCTTATGCTTCAGCTGTCTTCTGACTTCTGTTAAGTCAAATTCAATAAAGTTTGTCACTCAATAATCTGAGAGCTACCCAACAAAACCTCTTTGATCAATAACAGCTTGCCTGCTTGCACTGAGGAAGGTGACCTATTAAAGATTAAAAACACACCTGCTGCTTGCAGCACAGAACATCCTTTTTTGCTCTTAAATAAAAATTCATCCATTAAAATGAGTTTAACTGCTAAACTATATATAAATATTACATGCCAGAGAGCTAAAATAAGATTAAAAGAAACATTTTAGCTATAGTACAGTGCTTTTGTTAAACTTAAATTCGAGTCATTGCTTTTCTTAGAATCAGAACGGCCTCATTCAGAAAGGCCTTTCACCACCCACGTGTAACTTTTACTTTAGTCTTCCCTGTATGCTCTACCTTTTCTAAAATTGCCTGCTAATAGCATACAGCTCTGTTTTAGTGACAGCCCAGTAATCTAATTTGCTTCTGTCTATTTGCTTAGACCAAACACAAGTATTCATGTGGTGTGGAAATGAAATGGAAAATCTGAATTTTCCTCTCTTTCAGAAGTTTTCCTGAACTGCAGATCTACTTTATCAGAAGCTATGGCCAACGAGTGCTTTTCGAAACCCCAAAATTAAAAACTATAGGCAAATTGAACAGCATTAGGTTAAGACCCACAAGTGAACCTTTATTCGTATGTTCGTTTTAAAGAGTTTGTATGTTCTGCACTCGTAAGGCAAGTACCGTAAATTAAATTTGATAAATTTGATAAATGGAAATTTATAAGCATTTGATAATTGTACATTTTGATTCCTCTCGTTTATCTTACAGGGAGTACTGCAGTTTAAAACAGGTTTCCCTGTTGTTTTCCAAACTACACAGAACTCTCAGATCAGGTCACCTGGAACCAGCTGCTTTTGTGTCAGATTTATGCTTAATGATCAGGTATTAGTTAGGACACCTTATCTAGATGTTTTACAGAAAACAGAAGGATATCGGTAAACAAAGCGTGTACATAAAGGTATAGCACTTATTAGTAAATCACTGAAGTTGAAATCCCATGGAAGTAAATTTGACTGACTGAACCATCAGTGCCTGTTTGGAATAGGTTGTCAATCTCCCAGAGAATCACAGAACCCCTCAGAGCAGTGAATTCAAGATACATGAGGTAAGCACTGTATCTGTTTACTGTCATGCTTTGTTTAACCTTGTGTCCTTCACGTATCAATTTAAAGAAGTAAAAAAGCAGCTAGAGGATGACATGACACTTCAAAGCAGCTAGAAGATACGGATCTGTATTTTCAATTAAAATTACATAAATATATATCCCTAAATTTTCTACATCATTTAAAAACCCCCAAGATGGCAATTCTGGAAAAGGTTTGGATTAAGTTTACACTGTCATTAGTTATTACTTCCTAAGAAATACTAGTCTCTGGATGCTGAGGCTAGATGAACATAAAACAAGAATTACATGTTAGGCAAAGCTACTTTAGTATCTGAAAGGAAGTCTGAATTTATTAACTCACACTATCAGACAGCAAACAATTACCACAAATAAATGTCCTACGGGGGACATCAGAGAGTCAGTAATGACTATCTGTGAAGAGTAAAGTGCTTCTGCATTTTTGGAAGGTTTCTCTCCTTCTTTCTCCTGAAGGAGCCCAACAGGTAGGAATCACACCCTATGGTGCTTTGCTGTCAGTTAAGACACATTTGTGTAACAACAAGGCTACAGGCTCTCAGCTGTCAAGCTTGCCTGTCCAGAAACACTGCATGTACTCAATAAGGACAACGCCTGGGGCACGGGTAGAGGATGGCCATACAGAAGTACCTCAAAAGAAAGTGAACACCACAGACAAAATTTTGTTTCAGGAGTAAAACCCCAGCAAACTCAACCCAAAATATCAAAACCTAAAAACTAAGGTACAGTTAAAGGGAAGTGACAATCAAAACAATCTCTTCATCACTCCGCATGTGAAGTCTCTTGTAGAAAAAGAATCCGTTTGAGACAGGTTCACATCTCCCTTTTACAAGTTCTACAGGAGATAATTAAGACAAATGCATTTATTATACATAATAAAAATGCAGGCATTGCTACAGAATACCCTAAAAAACACATATAATAGACTCAAGTAAGTACTGCATAGAAAGTTCAGTTCAATAACCCCTACCAGTTACATGACAATTCAGTGAGTGCAGCCAACTAGACTTGTTCTACAGGGCTTTCAGCAGGGGAGAATCTCTTCACCTTTTCCAACTACTCAAAATTGCAAGCAGCAAACTATAAAATA
Organism: Forpus xanthops; assembly: GCA_032466535.1. Classification (NCBI taxonomy): domain Eukaryota; kingdom Metazoa; phylum Chordata; class Aves; order Psittaciformes; family Psittacidae; genus Forpus; species Forpus xanthops. Next base: position 144,926 of record JASSUY010064156.1, read on the forward strand.
AAAATCACTGTTTTTCTGAACAACCCTTTAATTACCTGACAGGGAAGGAGTAAGAGGCGTCTGAAGACTGATAAGAGGAAAACAAAAGATCTGTTAACAGTTCCTGTTGCACTGAGGTTTTCTATCTCACACATCTATTTCTAGCAGCCAGAAGTGGCCAACCTGGCTCCTGGTTTTGAGAAACCAGCGATATTTATCAGCTAAACACACATTTTCAGGCTGTTAATTAATCAGTGCTTTCTTTTCCATGTTGGAAAGACGTAATTGTGTTAGGCTTCTAACATGTCACAACACTGGGGAACTTACTTATGCCCTGGGGACTCATCAAAGGTCTGTGCAGAGGATCACTAATGTCCACAGGATCTCCTGAAGAAGTTTGATGGTGTTTAGTTACTAATGAAGGAAACTATAATACGAAAATGGAAGGTCAAGGCAGCTAGATGCCATATTTGAACACTGGGTGGTATCAGAGCCTGTTTAATATTATAGTCGTTAAATGATATTACTTAATGTTCTGCTTCACAACAAATAACTGTTATTCATAAAGTACCTATCCATGGCAGGATTTGCAAAGTTGCTTGGCTCTTGTAGCTAAGTAAGAGGAAGCTAGACAAAGAACAAACAAAGCATTGTGGAACACTAAGTAGCTTAAAAAAACACACCTTACACATGTCAACTTGGGCATTCAAAATATAGGCTGGCACTTTTCTCTGTGGCTTATTCCTCTTTTAATAATGTCATCTCACCTCACAGGGGCTTTGTGAAAATTAATTAATTACGGTTTGTGAGGCATTCAGATGCTAATGATAGCTACAATGGAAAGAAAGCCTATGGAGAAATTAATAGTTTTGAATTCAATGTAATGATTGAATGTGAACACCACATGTGGGTCACATATTGGCCAATAAGAATAACAGAAAACATGAATAGCTGCTCATTCACTGATCTCTGTTAGTATGTACACTGAATCAGAGAGGAGTCCTGTGCTAAGAAACAATCCATGTGAAGATAAAAAAAAACACTATTGTAACACATAAACCTGAAATGCTGAGATGATATCTAACAAGCAAACAGAATTGCCTCATTCCTCAGCTTCTAAACACTAGATTGTGTAAACACTTAAAGACCAAATATTTAAGAAAGCAAATATAAAACCACTGAAAGATAATTTTTCTTAGTTTCACAAACTAGACTACTGCCTCTGCAACATAAAAACCCACCCCTGTAATAAGTTCTGGGCTCGCAAGTGGATTTCAGACATTTGTTGAGAGCAGAGGAATGATGACATGCAGGCGCCCGAAGTTCTGCCTGCTGTTCTGAGAGGACAGCAGCCCGGCAACTGTCTATGCAGGAAAGCTCCTGCCTCCATCTCATATTTCTACCCTCTTTACTAGCTGGTATGTCAATAGGTAGATTTTGCCATTAGTATGATCTCTTCCAGTGTCTCATTCAGACAATTAATTGAACTTCTCTTCCAGGGTCCCAAAGCCCTCCCGCTTTTCCAATAAGGCTCTTGACCCTGAATTTTTGCTAGTACACAAGACGGGAATGTTCTAACACCCGGGTCCTTATTTAAACAACTGGCCTTTCCACAAACAGCTGAAGAAACCTCCCTCCACAGCACGGAAGTGCTACAACTCTTTAATGAAATGATTAGGGAAAAATAAACCAAAACCACTCAGTAGGTGAGAATTAAAAACTCCTGCAACCCAATCAGGTTTCCCTTTAACTCATTCCAAAACAACACAGCCAATAAAAACTTCCAAAAACCATCACCCTTTGGCAGTCACATACTATGGAAAATGCCAGAGGAAACAATCACTATGTAGTGAAGTATACCAGCAGAATTTAGCTTTACTTTATTCACTGAAAAACATTATTAAAAATTAACACAGTATCTTCAAAATGGGTATGTTTGGTTGTCTAAATAGACATGCTGAAGCAAACAGTTCAGAGTTGGACTTCCTTGATACGACTTAATAAGGCTATTGTTCTGACGCTACCACTGTTATAATTGTGGTAAAAGTTTCACAAACCTCAAAAGCAGCCTAAGTGATTCCTCCTATCCTGTCCAGAAAAATGTGCAGTCACAGAACTGTTCTCACACTTTTAACCCTCTACCTCCAATATACCCAGTTTGGTACATGCAGGTCAGGGTTCTCATTGGCACAAGCTCCCTATTCCACCTCCACAGATGCCATCCTATTGAGAAGACTTCAGTAAAGAACAGTTTTCTTTTTCTTGTATATAATATGGACACAGTAATTCACACAGTGCTCTGTCTGAGATTATTGTGATCTGCTTTGATTTCAGTATCATAAATAATTCCCTCTGAGCCATATATTTTAAGGCAGAATGATTTCAGAGGTCCTTCATAGTTTATCATATTTTAATACTGTGTATTTGTTCTTCTAGCTTCTTCTCTTTGATCAAGGTTAACTATCCTAGTAACAGTTTCAAAGTTTCCTTTTGTGAAGTTTGTATTTGTAAACATTTAATTAAAATTATTAGAAGAGGTTAGGACATGACAGTAAGAAATATTAGAAACATAAAAACCTCTCATGAAGAGAGAGCAAAGAGACTGAGTATGCATTTGAGAGATGAGAGAAACAAGTGGGGACTTGATAAAAGTGCACAATATAATGAATTATATAGATAATCATCATAAGCTTCTATTCATCATTGCTAATAATACAAGAACAAGAGGATGTGCAATGAAATTGATAATAAAATTTAAATCTGATATCAAACACATTTCTAAGAAGAAAAAAAAAAACCACAAACAAACCACGCAGTTGTTAGATGAAATACAGGCTTGCAGGACAGAACAAAGCCAAGTTGTTCCAAGCCACTGTTATAAATAATATATAATGTATATAACATAGAAAAGAACATCCATAGAGGGTCAGATCAGAGACTCTAGTCTGTGATAGTAGCCAGTACTAGATTATCAGTGGATTAGTGCAAAACCAGAACAAGCACACCCTGATTTTCACTCCTGTATCAGGCCAGAATCACAATAAGCAGCCATAGGGTCTTCCTAGTCCACAGCTTGCGTTCACATCTTTAACCAGTGATCCCTCCTGGACTTTTCTTCTACAGATTTGACAATCGCATTTGAAACGATACTCACTTTCAGGCTTCAAAAATATCTTCTGTCAATAAATTCTGAGCTTTCATTCTGTTCTGCCTGCTGGCTTCGTTAGGGATGTCTCCTTATTCTTGATTTACACAAAAGTGCTACCTGTTCTCCTTTCTCATCCACAATTTACATTCCTACATGCATTCAGCTCTTTTCTGAACTGTGGCATCCTTACTGTAATTACTCTCACACCAAATGGCAACTACTCTCTTACTCTGACCATCACATTCTTCCTCTCTGTGCTTTTTCTCATTGTGCTTTGCTCCTTCTGAGGTGAGAGAACCAGACATGCTTATCATGAACAATGATAATTTGATTTCTCGTATTGTTTGCTGTTTTCAAAACCACCAAACACTCTGCTGCTGTTTTCCTCATTTTAGCTCTAACTACTCCAAATTATTTTAGAGCCTATCAATACATATACACACTCTGGGCAGCATTTTCCATTGATGTTCCTTTGCATTTATGGATATTTAATCTACAACTTTATCAACCAGCATTTCAGCACCATGAGTTCCCACTCATGACAGTGTAGCTCTTGGTACTGATCTCTGGTGGATTCTGCTAATATTACCCCTCACTGTGAAAACTGATCATGTTATTCTAGTCCTTTGCTTCCTATCTTTTTATCATTTATGAATTCAAAGGACCTTCTTTTTTGCATCATGGCAAATTGGCCAATGGGAAGGTAATTCTTCAGATCCTTCTCAGACATGGTATTTGCTACTCTCTGGTCATACAGTACTATCTAGTAACCTGGTGGATTTGTTTAAAAGACGTATCAGACCTCCAACTTCATGTGCCGCTTCTTCAAGAGTTCTGTGATGGAGCGCATCTGGTTTTGAATAACAGAGCTCTTTGGAATTCATTTTGGCAAAGACTGGGACCTGAAATTTATAATTGTATTAGTTATTGCCATTGTGTTATTTTCCCCTCATATTCAGTAACATTGTATAGCTGAAAAATGCATCACTCCTCTTTTTTTTCACCTTGATTTGTTCTACAAATTCCAAATAGGTTTTGCAAATTCTATCTAGAAAAATTCCACAACTCCTCTGCTCTCAAATCACAACTGTCTTCATTAAACAATTCTATTTATCCAAGTTTGCATTTTTAAATCAATGATTAAGGAACTGAATTACTTTTATTTCCCCTTTTAATCTGAACTGAAAGAATGAGATTATTTTCCATAATTAGCTCTTCTATGCTAGACTTACAGTAAACAAGTCTCAAATGGCATCAGCTCTTGCTGACCCAGTGACTGCACAATGAAGTCTGTTAACTATCACATGCAGACACAGAGAGAACAAATGCTGGGATTCTGATAAAAGAGAAGGCAAGATTCTACAATAAAAGCTCCCAGCAGCATCAAGCTCTCCAATTATATCCACACTCACAAATAACATGGGAAGTAATTACACACAGTAGATTTACAGGGCTACCTGAATGGAACTTTTACCATTTTCCCCAAATTTATTTGGTGAAGACAGATTTTTGTAAGTACAAACCCAGTCTATTTCTGCAAAACAGAGACTTTTAAGGAGGAGGATTTGCATCATCATACATGGAAAACGCAAAAGTATCTATTAAAGGCTCTTATAAAGCATTGTTCCACATTAGCTCATTTTAGCACTGCAATTCATCTTTTAGATTAGTCTTTTAACTAACTATACTGTCCACCTTATTACCGTTACAACATTCTCTTGTCTATTCTTCTAAGATAGAATATCCACCTATGTATAACATTTAGGTGAACTTCTGTCCTGTTCCAGGGTTTAAGATCTGTCACAAAGACTGTACAAGCCTCCGCCACCTAATTCCAGTGTCTGAAGCTCCTCTTATTTGTAGCCTCAACTGTAAACGGTGGTTATTTCAGACAACCAAGTGGGCTCTGTCCATTGAACAAAAATCCTCAGTTTTCCAAAAGCCAAGTTTTACAGATTAGCAAAATGTTCCAAGTTCTTCTCATGCCTCTGACCCTGCCTTACCTCCTTGTACTTCATTCTCCTTTCCTGTGGACTGGCATAAATCCACTGAAAATCAAACTCTCCCAGCACCTTGTTTTCCCAGCTTCACACAAACAGGTTTTATCTATTCTATCATGAATATAATAGCTGTTGCTTAGATGTGATGTCTAGGACTCTCTTCATTCCTACCAAGGACTTGGGTAAAACAGTCTGTAGATCCAAAGAAGTTGGTCAGTTTAACACAGAGTCCTGATCAGGTCCAGTCAGCCATTGCCAGAGCCTTGACCCTTTCTGGTGTGCAGCTCATTGACACAATATGCAACAAGGAGCTTTTATAATGGTGCTCTCTGAATCATAGGAAGGATTAAGCAGTTACGGGGAAAAGGGAAAATGATCCTTCTGCTTTCAGTCAGTATGATCACTTCAATAGGTGAAAAGATGAGGAAAGCTGAAATGTTTTAACTTGACAGTGACACCCTAAGTTGGAATTCATACTCAACTCACGCAAGAGTAAAAGCTTTACTTATAGGATATCATAAAAAAGGTATCAGCTAAATTTAAAAGGCTTTAGTATGGAGTCACTGGTCAGATGCACTGCTGTCATGGTCATCTTTTTGCTGCATGCCAATAAAACCTCAGTAAAACAGGTCTCCCTGTGCAAAGTAGGAAAATCAGTTACAAAATAAACAAGACTTTGCAGCTCACATTTCAGCTATAATGCAGAAATACTTTATGAAGCTTTTTTCTCACAAATGCCAATTACCTTCCAAAGTATTAATGCACTTTCTCTACTTAGATGAAACTGCTCTTTGCCTCACACTGGAAGAAAATGCAGCGACGAATAAAGGACTGTTAAAGTACTTCAAAACCAATCTGGTCCCTCCAGCAAAAGCATTCAAATATCCCAAGGAAAGTGAGTAAGGGATGTTCACAGAAAAAGAATTGAAAAGAACAAACACAAAACCCCAAAAAAAACCAAAAAACCCCAACAACACCCCACACACATACAACCCCCCCAACCAAACCAAACATAAACCCCCCATGAACAAAAGTATGTCACTCGCTAGAGTAAGATACCGAAGTAGTTCACGTCCCAGCATAAGCATATTATTGACCTGTTATTCCTCTCTCTCTGAATGCCTATGCTCATAAATAAAGCTTGTACATAAAAAACAATGCAATATACTTAGATGTTTTGTCACACATATATAAAAAGCATCTGTTTGTATCTTATAACTACAGGGGTTTTAAATTATACAAAAATCTTTTTTATGTCATGCTCAACTCTTACAAGATTATAAAATTGAAAGAGAAGGAACCTCTAAAGATGCACATGATTTGTATTTTACCTTTATGTTTCATCTGGAGAAATGAAATTGATTTGAATGAAAAGACTGGGGGGATAAAAAGCAAATGAGCTACCACAGTGTACTTTGTGATTAATTATTCTGTGTACTCTTACCATGTCAGCTTCTGGTTCTCTCTGATCCAGTGCTCACACTGGATCGCACCAAAAGTCCATCTAGACCAGCAGTTTATTTCCAATATTGGCAAATCGAAATAGGATAGAAGAATATAAGATAAAAGCAGCTATTTCTCAGAACAAACCTCCAACATCCAACAAAATGTAGCTCAGTAAACTCCTGAGGCAGGATGCCTTTTACAGACTCTACTTACAAAATGCCCTTCTGGGAGAGGAGGTGACAAGAATGCAGTACAGATGAAATAATTACTAAGTGGGGAACAAAAACCCCCAACCAGCAAAAAATGCCCAATCAAAAAAAACCCCTCAAATTTGTAAATTATTTTGTTAATCAAATAATGAGTGCCCAATTCAATCTGTTCAGGCTGACTATACAGAGCAGGCTTAACTTTCTGGCATGTCACACAGCTTTGAAACTCTTGATTCAGTATTGCTATGAGCTGCAAAATCCACGGCTAAATAAATCGTTGTAAGATAGTATGTCTACGTTAAAAATACAGTAGAACTTGGGAATGTGTCACAAACCTTACAAATAATGGTTACCAAAATTCCACAAGTACTCTGAGAGGATTTGAGGGCTTTTTTTTTTCCCACTCTTTCAATACTAGCAAGAGATTAGTTATGTGACTTACATCTTGTCAAACCTAAGATCTTTAAGCAGACTTTTGATACCAAAATATTTGACAATGGACTCCATCAAAATATGAGAGAAAGTTCTACTTACTTTATATCCATAAAAAAGTAATCTAACAGACCAATACGAGTAACTCAGTTCAATAATATTTTAACTGATACATCTCTCTGGTGCCAATAAAATGCAAAACTCAGCATGAAACCTTTTCTGATGGCACTTTAACCTACAACTTTTTTTTTCCTCCCTCTAATTTCTTTGATACCCATCATGTTAGTATCACAGTGAAAGATCTGGATAAAATGACAGAGCAGGAACTAGTAGAACATAAGAGGTAGTAGAGACTAAAAAAAAAAGCTAGTAAAAAATTATAAAAATTATAAAAAATTATATATTCATCTAGGTGAAATATTTACAGTACAAGAAAGGTAACAAAGGTTTGAATAAAAATGCAGTACAGAATCCCACTGATTATTTATTATTTCTACCCTAGATATACTGGATTTACACAAAGAACTACGATGTCATGGCTTCATGCTAATCCTTATTCAGAGTAACTGTGAGCCACTGTGGAAGTTGCATTCTGTGTTGTTCTGTTCTTCTCTACCTGCTTTGCCTCCTTGCTTAAAATGAAGCAAACAGGCAGCCACAGGATGGAACCATTGAGCCTGCTAATGCAATAGAAAATTACCTAATTTCAAAGTTGGAGGGAAAAGAGTTGAACTGATTCACTCTACAGTTACTTTAAGGGCTATAATGGCAACAAGGGTTGCTTTGAAGATCTGTAGAACACCAAAAAGTCAAACAATGAAATTCTGAACTATTGAGGACATTATAATTTTTTATGGACATAAATTTTTTGTTAAGTATATTAATATGATAGAAATTAGATAATATAATTGAAAAAAAAATAGTGTGTTTTCAAAGTTGTAACTTTAAATATTCAGATTGAGATACCCGAAATCTTGTACAGTTTTCATTCTACTATATATCTTCAGATGATATTGACTTCCCTAATACTTTCCTAGCAATGAAGAGGTGGTCACCTTTGCTTTTATTCTCTTTGGTAACTGAATTTTCTTAGGAGAACATTCAGTATATCAATCAACCTCTGATAATATTTTGTTGTTCTTAAGATATTTGATATTTATTTTTGTACAGAAGAGAACAACGCTCTGACTCACTTGGTGTCATATTGATGATAGTGAAACAGTACCTTCACATTTTTTTTATGGTCTGCCACGAACACTGTAGTTACACTTCTGCTTTTCTTTCTTTTCTTTCTTTCTTTCCTTCTTCCCTTCTTTCTTTCTCATCCTTTCTTTCACCCTTTTTCTTTCTTTCTCCCTTTCTCCTCTCTTCCTTTTCCCTTCCCTTCCCTTTTTTCTGTCTCTTCCCTTCCTTTCCCTTCCTTTCCTTTCCTTTCCCTTCCTTTCCTTTCCTTTCCCTTCCTTTCCTTTCCCTTCCTTTCCTTTCCCTTCCTTTCCCTTCCTTTCCCTTCCTTTCCCTTCTTTTCCTTTCCCTTCTTTTCCTTTCCCTTCCTTTCCTTTCCCTTCCTTTCCTTTCCCTTCCTTTCCTTTCCCTTCCTTTCCTTTCCCTTCCTT
>JASSUY010064406.1:0-30309 GCA_032466535.1 Forpus xanthops
TCTCATCAACCAACACCCCGAAGTCCTTCTCCTCAGGGCTGCTCTGAATCTCTTCTCTGCCCAACCTGTAGCTGTGCCTGGGACAGCTCTGACCCAGGTGTAAGACCTTGCACTTGGCATGGTTAAACTTCATGAGGTTGGCATCAGCCCCCCTCACAAACGTGCCAAGGTCCCTCTGAATGGCATTCCTTCCCTGTAGCTTATCAACTAAGCCACACAGCTTGGCGTCATCGGCAAACTTGCTGAGGGCGCACTCAATCCCACTGTCTGTGTCACCGACAAGTTGCCCCACCACCGATCCCTGAGGTGCACCACTCATTTCTGGCTGAATTACAGCTGGAAAGAACTATAGTCTTGATAGGGAGGCTTAAGCAACTGAAACTTGTCAGTCTTTTGTTTGGAGAGCTGGAAGACTTTTAGAAATACATTATGCATAGACATGTGCCTGTAGTTATCTGTGAAATTCCTATATTTGGAAGTAACTGTAGTTGGATTTGAGATGACTGTGGGTCGTTGTAATCACTAATGAGGAATAAGCATGACTGACTAATCCCGTTGGACCTGCTGTGTGAGCATGTTTGGCCTGGAGGATTCTGTAGATGAAGGCCTATTCTGAAAAAACTGCATTTACTTTCTAGGAGAGATGCATTGCAGAAAACTGGTAAGCTAAACAGATAGGAAAAAACTGAGAAGAAAGGAAAAGGTTAATGAAGAGGAGTTACTTAAATATATTAGGAAGCAGTGGTGCAGCATTAAATAGAGATTTTAAAGTAACAGTAACAAAATGATAGAAATATGTAGTATATTTCTATCTGTATTTTTAAAGAAGCTTGACAATGCATTACGTGGTCCACTGCTAGCTGGAGAAGCTCATACATGGCAGTGGTGGGTTAACCTTGGCTGGCTACCAGACACTTATCTAGACACTCTCTTACTCCATCTCCTCAACAGAATGAGAGAGCAAATAAATGCTAAAAAGCTTTGTGAGTTGAGAAAGATGGGGACACTGCTTACCAGTGACCATCACAGGAAAACCAGGCTCGACTTACGTGAAATTGGTTTAGTTAATTTTCAATTAAAATAGACTTTTGTAGTAGGAAAAAAAGATAAAAATTAAAACATCAGCTCATGTCTTCCCCCACCCTTTTCTCCCAAACTGAACTTCACTCTTTCATTCATGAGTCCTCTCCCTGCCATCCTGAATGGCACCAGGTAAAGCATTAACAAATGGCTTCAGCACTTTGTAACAGTTCCTGTCTGCTTCTCTTTCCTCCTTATGCTTTTCCCCTGCGCTGTGAGTCCTGCCATGGGCTGTAGTCCTTCAGGAAGAAATTTGCTCTAGCGTGAGCTATCCATGGATCGCAGTTATTTCAGGAAATGTTTAACTGCTCTGGTATGGAGCCTTTCATGGACTGCAGCATGGATGTCTGCTCCAGTATAGTCCTCTCAGGGAATTATCTGCTCTGGCAGCTGGAGCACTCTCCTTCTACTTTTCTGATCTTGATGTTCCCACTGCTGTTTCTTACTGGTTTTCTTCATTCCTCTGCCTGATGTTTTTGCCCTTAAATACACTTTCACAGAGGTACCACCAGCTTGGCTGATGGCTTCATCTGGGCCCATTATGGCACCAGCCAGAAACATTTGCGTCCTGCACAGGATAGCTCTCCATCTCTTCTCCCAGAGGCTGCCTCTACAGCCCCCTACTAGCAAAACCTTGCCACCTATGCTCCATATCTGTCAAGAATTAATATTTTATATCAATTGGTCAAGATGAAACTGGCTTTAATCCTAAGCAGCTGAACATCAGGGAAGTCTTCCAGAGACTATACTCTCATTCTGCTCTGTCTTTTGGGATGCATCAGAACATTCTCAGTGTAGCCGAGTCTCATACCTTGCATATAACGTAATTAGTCTTTCATCTGAGATTCTCGCTTTGCAGGACACTGCACTTGGACATATCGACTTGCAGTTCACAGCAATAATAGCATAAAGGTGTCTAAGCTTTCCTATGTGTAAACATGCCTATAAGTTACTCAGTCTGGGTATCTTAATAAGAGAAGTGATGAAAATTACTTGATCAGTATTTAAAAGTGCCTTTCTGAGAAAGGGACCAGTTTAACTGCAAACAGTGCAGAGCAAAACTTTTTATAAGAAGAATAGCTTGAAGCTGAGTTGTACAAATTCAACCCGGAAGTAGCAAAAGAGATTTTCTCTTGAGGGGAAAAAAACCTCTATCTGAATGACAAATTCTTTAACTGTTGGGGTTTTGTAAATCACAGAACACTTAAAATAGTGCAGGAAATAACCTCAGAAAGTAATTTAATTCAGCCTTCTGCCTCTGTTAATATGGGGTGCTATCTCAGAAAAATTCTTCTGCCAAATACTAGTTATCAGAAGTGATGGAACAATGGTTGCACATAGTAGCCTGCAATGTAGAACTACTTTGTATTGTCTTATCTAGTGATTGCTTTTGGCTTTAAACTGCAGATTTGATCCCTGCTAACACCTTTTCATCTGTTTTTTTTACATGTAGGAGACTGTTTCCAGAAGAAACAAATTATTTTCTAGCCTCTTACAAAAAGTCTAAAATGTGCTTCTGAATTGACATTTCTGAGTAATTTCTGAGTCAAAATATTGTACCAAACTATTAAAACTATTATTATTGTTATTATTTTGCTAGGAGACAAATAGCTATAAATGTGGAATTCACTAGTCGCTTTCTACACCCTGCTGAAGCAATGTTGCTACTGGTCTCAAAGAATGTGGGTGGAGTAGGTGGTGCCACACTGACGTTCTCTCTGAAATCTGAAGTCAACCATATTGAGCCTGCTGTAAGTTTATGTGTGTATGCTTAATACTGCCACAAAAATATTGTTCTTCTGTACCTTATATCAAACAAAAGTGAACCGAGGTGAAACCTACGAATTTTCAGGTTTCCAATGTTAGCCTATGTACATGTGGAGAAAAGCCTAGAGGAATACCTAAGATTCCTAAGGATATATATCACACTTAGATCCTGAATAAATTTTAAAATTTTGTACTGATTGTTCTGAAAATAGATTTGCAGCCCTTTTGGAATATGAATGCTTGTGGAAATTCTATTGTGGAGGTGGTGATATGCTTCAACTTAGTTATTTCAGCTGTCAGATGTAGACGGACAGCAAAATTTTGTTAGATGTTGCTAGGTTTATTTGTGACTTTAGACATTCTGTAGATTTAAGAGGTATCCCAGAAATAATAAGAGCAGAGATAAATGTGTTCCAGCATTTGTTATCAAACATTTATTGAGCAGGTACGGATAGGTCCTATTTTGAACTTAGACGGTTTTTATACAGTTCTCTCTCTTTTTTTTTTCACGTGACAATCCCATAGCAGCAGATATTGATGTTGGAAAGAAGGATTGGGGCAAGAAAATAAACCAGAGAGAGTGAGATAAGAAGGAAAAAGGCTGATGGCTCGACTCTTGGCCTTGTGTTATCATTTGGAAGAGTATTTAAAATGTGGTGAAGTTTAATGCATGTTTAAGAAGAAATACGCTTCAACTGTTCTTTGCTGGCAACAAAGCCTAGCACTTAAATTGTGTTAATTTTATAGTCACTAGTAGTCAAACACATGGTTCTATTCTTTGTAATGTTTTCCTGTTTATGTATTATTCGTGAATGTAGGTTTGTAACTTTTTCATATTGATTCAGATTTTTGTTCTCTTTTAGGATATACTGAAATGCAAATCCCCATGTTATGAGCTGAAGAAAGTTACCCTAAATGTTACCAACCCCTTCAGTACTGACGGCATATTCAGGTAGATGATGCTATAAATTCAAAACTTTAACGATGATTCTGTTTTATCAATTTTTTTCCATAATTTTGTTCTTCTCCTTAAAAATGTAAAACCTTAAGGTTAAATTACAGGGATTTATATTACCAAAACTGTTACAAGCACTATGAACTGGAAGCTATTATAATGAACAAAAAAGATAAATAAGCCTTAATTGAAATTCATCTCAGTGTAAACAATAAAGCTAGAGCTTTAATCAAATCGAGTTCATGAACCTTGCTGTTTTTTTTGTGTTTGGCTGAGGTGCAGCAAAATTCTTAAGAGAAACAAACCATGTTAATTAGTCATTGGCTGTTTTTCACCAATCTGCTTTATCCTGCTGTTTTAAATTATTAAGCATGCAAAAGAAAAAAAACATGGCTTTGCCGTGGGTTTTGCAGCACTATTAGTTAATCTAATTTTTCATTTATATTCATTATATATGTAAGAACTGCACAGTTATAAATAATGCTTCACTTAATATAAAAGAGATAGCTGTACCTCTTTAAATCTATGTATGTGATCAGACTCCATATTTTGTCTTTAGTCTGTAGATTTAAGGATTGGTTCAGGTAATTGATTTATTTACAAGAGCCATTTCCAATAATATTTTTATCTTATTTTACTGATCTGATTAATATATGTGTTGCATAAGCTGCAAAATAAATTTGTTTGCCCCTATAGAATGTGTTTAGTATAGACACCTGTGACAGGATTGTTTTCACTGCTCCAGTCATGTGCCTTGGCATAAGCCTTGTATATGGGAATCTTATGACTTTATTTAGCTTCCGTCTTTTTTTGAAGTTCTTGAGGTGGTCAACAAGGCTGTCTGTAATCAGTTTTATGATATGGATAACTGTTTTAGCCTAAATTTTGCAAAATGTTCTAAAATATTAAATAAGGAAGAATTAAAACATTAACAAATTGTTTTTAAAAAAAATCTGTTAGTTTTCTTTTTTTTTTACAGTAATTTTAATGTATCTCCAATTGAAAATAATAAGCTTATTTACCAAGCCTTCATATAAAACAATAAACTTAATTTTGTCGTCATTCTTCAAGTTAAAAAATCTGTACTTACCATACCCCAGGGTCATTTTGCTGGAATCCACAAGTTACTTAATGAAGCCAGAGGAAGTACATCAAGTGAAGCAAGTAAAGCAACAGCAAGCTTTCAAGTAAGCTCTAAATGGCAATTGCTAATTATAACATAATGAATTACATAACATTTTAATAACACCTTACAGGTAACTGTAGAGAACATGCTGGGATAGGGACAACTGTGGTGACTTAAGTGGCTGAAACTCTGAAAACTAGTTCCAGTTCAGTTCAACAGAATTAATTCTGATTCTTGGCATGAAGAAGGTAGAGATATTTGAAGATGTGAGAGTAAGGGCAAGTTTTTAATTATAAATATGCAGCGTATTAAATTCTACTTGCGCTGAAGTGTAAGATGTTGCGGGTTCAGTAGACTCGTGGAGATGCAAGAATAGGATAAGAGTGCAGATATATTGATATGTTAAAATAATTTTATGGCTAGACATTACTACTTAGCTGACCATGGACAGATTTTCTAACATGAAATCTGGAAGGAGAAGGAGAGTTCAGATTAAGTGTGGTAAAGATAATAAAGTGACTAAGAATGAAAAACAGAGAGCAACTGGAATGAGAATCAAGGAGACATATAAAGAAAAATCTATGCTTAAGACTTACTGTCTGAAAGAAGGTATTTCAGTCTTCACTGTCTAACAGTTGTTAGACAATGAGATAAATATCAGTAAGCTTAGATGAACAAACAGAAATCTTGACAGGCTTTGAAGAGGTGAGATATAAAACAGAATCACTGATAGTCAAATTTAAAGGAGAAAAAGAGAATCAAAATTTGTGGCACTCTCTAGAAGTGGCCCAGCATAGAGAAAGAGCAACCATAAGTATCTACGTTTGGAACTTGCTAGGTATTAGGAATTGCACTGTTGTTTTAATAATTGACAGTTTAATAACTCATTTTCTCAGTCATAGACTGGAAGTGTTAATTCTAAGCCTTTTTTTTTTGTGTCTACATGGTTGATGTCCTTTGCATGCTTTGAATTTACTAATATGCACAGGTGCAAGTGGGGTTCTTAGTCTGACAGTTCCTTCTGTGTCCTCCAGACCTGTCAGATGCACTGCTTTAAACATTGTAACAAGCTTTACCTGGCAGGTAATCCTTTTAACTACCACCTTTCCCCTATAGCAGCATCACAGGCACTCAAAATGGTGTCATTCATGCCAGGGAGGAGACCAGTTGTTCAGTCACTGTGGCATGGGCTCATCATACTTGACTGGAAAGGCATACCAGTCTGAAGCTAGAGCCCATATGAACTATATCCTTGTCAGGAGACAGTACTGTCTAAGCCAAAAAAACCCACTTAACAGTGACCCATGTCTGAGGCAGAGTGTCATTCAGTAGTTGCAGGCAAGACCTTTTTTGTCCATGGGGAGCTGAATGATGTTTGGTGAGAAGGATAGATTTTTTTCTTTCATCCAGCTGACATAGTTTTTAAGTATCTTGTGATAAAAGTGCCTGTTTTTTTTTCAAGTTATGAACTCTTCTATGATTTCCAAGCTCTTGACACTTCAGTGATTACCCTTGGTCTACATCTGTGTACCAGTATGGTCTGCTCCCTGTGGGAGGAGAACCAGGTGGAGAAGTGCATATCACATGCCCCAGGAATTCTAATGTAAAACTACCTATAAGCAGTTTTCAAGCATGTTGGTATTTTGAATTATGTCCATTAAAAAAGTATTGAATGTCAGTAAAGTTCAAGGTTACATTTAATAGCTAACTTTTCCTTCATTGATTTTCTTCTGCAAAACTAGCAACTGTAAAGGTATGCTAATGATTCACTAATAACCCTATTCTAAGACCACAACCAAGCTGTTTAGAGTATGTATTACAGTGTCCATGAGTCATAAGGATGGCTTATGATTGTATAGATTGATTTGCAGAAAAAGATATTTTTACATCAACAAAAACTCTATAACAAAAAAAGGATAAATTAATTAATACATTTCGAAGCTAGCTTTGCAGAATTTTGTATATAGCTTATTTATTTTTTTTTACCAGAGATAATACCCTGGCATTCCAAATACTTTTCATTTTTCTGAATTTTATTCTTATACTTTTTGTTCCATGTGGTTTAATTTGTCAAGAAAATAGTTATGTTAAACAGAATACCTGTGTTTATTGACCAGCCTGGCAAGTCTCCTATAAAGCAACTCTTCCCCTCCATCAGGCCAGCTCCTCCAGTAGGCCTAGCTTCCCAAATCGAGTTCCATGCTCTAAATAGCCAAACTCGTGACTGTGGCAACACTGTTCTAACCATTTATTAACCTGCCAAATCCACCTGCTGTAGTCTCTGATTTTGCAGTCGTGACTTGGCATTCTGATTTAAAGATAAAGCATTAAAAGAGATGATGTTTTATATAAAATTTCTATTTTTATATCTTTATGTGAAATACTCATTTGTAAGTACAGAATGCATAGTTGTATACCTCAAAGATCATTTTCCTTTCTGAAAAATGGCTCTTAAGCATAGGTTTTTAAAATGAATTTCCAGGGTAACATATTCTGAGAATTTTACAAGTCCATTTATTTAAGTCTGTGATTTTTTTCTTAGCATTGCAAGATTAACTATTTATTTTAAGAGAGATCCAATAGCGGTCAGATGCTATATGTAATAATTGTTTGCTGTAAGCTGGTTCATCAAATTTTACTGCTATGGGAGAATGACTTTTATGTGTAGATAATATTAAACCTGAGTCTAAAGCTGAAACTCACAGTATTTTTTATATACATTATGGTATAGCTTTCAGCATATTTGAGCTCTGTGCTTGTTGTAAATTAAACAAAACTCTTTCCATAAATGTTAGTGCACAGTCTTAACTCTTGTCAAAAATGGTAGGAAGTATTTGTGAAGGATAGAAAAAGAAATAAAGTCGTGTCAAGGAAATAAGATGGTAAGGATACAATTTGCTTTGACTGGATGAAAATAAGCAAGTATTCTGTTGTAAGTTGTTTTTTGAAGTGTATCTGTTCTTTTCAAATACACTTGAAAAGAAAATCTGTTATAAACAGAGTTAAGGTGTTTAGGTTAAGATTCATCCCCTTCACTGTTTTCTCAGACAAACTGTTGATTGCATTATTAGGTTCCTTGTGAATGATTAACTACACTGTTAGTGAACATAGATAATTCCTGTAGTTTTCATGCAAAATAGGTATATTGGGAGGGGCTTTGTTGTTCCTGGGTTTTTCAGTCCCCTCTTTTCAGGGCTATGACTTTGTGCAAATGAGCCTTGTATGTGAACAAAAGTAACTAAGTGAAGAGGAGAATTTAGTAGAAATTTTTAGTAGAATTTGATTGAAGAGCTTCTCTTATGAGATTTGATGCTTCCTACAGAGGTCATGAACTACATATTAACATGGGATTTTTACATCCCTAATTCCTCTTTTTTGGTATAAATTTCCCAAACACTCTGAGCCAAGAGAAAAATTAGCGTTTGTATAGAAAAATCATGAAAAATTATATTTATTCTGTGAACAGAAATGTTGTAAAGTATGTCATTTAACATTTATTGACATTAGTGTAAAATCCATGTTTTACTTAGCTTTACTGATTTCATTTGTTAAAAAATGGCTTGTCTTATCTTAACAAAAGAAGTGGATTTCCTATTAAATTTCTTAAACATATTGCTGTCCTAGGGCTTCGTTAAGCTAAATGAGATCATATAAAATTGCCCCAGTTTTATAGTAAGATGTGTTGTTTTTTTTTCAGGATTACAGTGTAGCTGTTTAATGTAAAATCTAAATAAACAAGCAAGCAAATAATAAATATTATCTTGCATCTTATTTTCAAGATTGAATTTTCAAAATTAGATTTGTGTTTAAAAATCAATAGCAATAACATGCAGGAAGCTTTGTTATGTAATTACAATATATTATAGATTAAAACATTTATCTGTCCCTTGTGAGTTATAAACACTCATGAATAGGAGGGAGAAGGTTGACAAATGTACTGTATTGTCCAGTGTATACTTGTACGTAGTATATATTTGAAACCTTGGTTCATTGTGAGATTATTTAAGTACCTTAGGGAATTTATCAGTATGCATGTGATTTGAAGTGAAATAGTGTGTCTTGAAGAATAATAATTTCATTCAAAAGTTGTATTTAGTGATAAAGTTTTCTAAATTAATTAGTGACTTTCTTGCTGTTGAGGTATAATAGTACAAAAATCAAAACATTGCTGTTTTACATTTCAAATAGAAATACATCCTACTATATATAAGTTTTTCAAATGTTTCACTTGCAGATTATAAAATTTAATCTACATAATTATTAATATTCTATGCAGTAATTGAAATCTCTGCATTTAATACATATAAATGAAATATTAATGATAAAAATATATCTTATTAAAGCTCTATTGACTTTACTGTCTGGGAGAGCTTAAATATAAGACTTTATAAAGCAGTGAGCCTCTTGTGCCTTTCCAGCCAAGATCCTCATCTATGTTCTCTTTATTTGTAAGTTGAAAGAGTAATAATTTGCTGCTATCACACTATGTTACATTTAAAAAAATATATCCCCCACAGGTAAAAATTTCATATTTGCATGGTGAAATGCTAGTCCCCCTGAGGGCAGAAATCTGCTGCTGCACTGAGTAATAAATAAAAAACTAACGGAATTAAAGCCATTAATATTTTAAATGGAAAAAAAATGAAAGATAACATTTCAACACTTTCTGTATTTCACAAAATTAAAGCAATTAAGGTCTGAACCTTTTTTTAGACTTGGTAATGTTCCTCCCACATAAACACAGACTTTTGCTGAAATTGGTGGAGCTCTGCGCAGGAGTTTTATTTCTTGCATTTATCTAGGCATAAGCAAGGAAACAAAAAATATTTGACATTTTTTTGAAATGATGTTAAGGAATTTTTGTTGCACTCCTTGAGTCAAATTGACCACACTATTGCTCTTAAATATACAGATTTAATGAACATAGAACCATAGAATCATAGAATAGTTAGGGTTGGAAAGGACCTTAAGATCATCTAGTTCCAACCCCCCTGCCATGAGCAGGACATAGCCACCCAAGGCTATGTCCAACCCGGCCTTGAACACTGCCAGTGATGGAGCATTCACAACTTCCTTGGGCAATCCATTCCAGTGCCTCACCACCCTTACAGTAAAGAACTTCCTCAGATCCAATCTAAACTTTTCCTGTTTATGTTTGAACCCATTACCCCTTGTCCTATCACTACAGTCCCTAATGAAGAGTCCCTCCTCATATGTGCTGTGCAGAGATTTACCACCATAAGCCCTTCCACAGGAACCCTGCAAAGTTGGTGCATGACCCAATTCCTTGTATACAATTGGACCAGTGTCAATCCTTTGAGCATCAGCATCAGGTGCCTTAACGAGGTGTTTAATTCATCCCCCAGCAGCAGAGATGTTTAGCAAAAGTGGCTTCTGGTCATTAGCATTCCATGATCCATAGTTACAAGACAATGCTGTATCATTTCTTATCTCTTCAGGAGGGAAAATTTCTCTCCCTTAGAGGGAGTTGTTCTGTCTTTGGCATTCATGCTTACAGCCAGTTGAGCCTTGTCCTTCATGCCAGATTGTTCCTTGGTCCTGAATTATTATTGCTGAGTAGTTAAAATTTTAATTCCCCCTTCACTGGACAGGTTTCTTTTGCAGATGGTATTGGAAACAAAGTTTGGGTTTAGAGTTTAAACCATAAATCCAGACTCTGGAATAATGCCTAGTGGTATATTCAAGGTTCCCAGTAAGCCAAAGCCATAGGCTAGATCCTTCATTTACTAGATAGTTCTAATTTTTGCACATATGGCCTGCTGGTATGTTTTCTAATAAATATATTAAATGTAAAATATTTCCCTGAAAGTGTGCTTCACACACACAAAGAATCTAGTATTCTGTAACATGCAACTATGCAGCCTGGAAGTACAATTAATGTTTAAAATATTTCTAACTTTAAATGTCTTATTTTTATTTTTTTTTTTTAATGTTAATGTTGTGTTATGGTACTTCAGTTCCTAGTTCAGCAGATAGATAGTGAAAAGATTTGGGTAGCTCTCAGGGTGGTACCTGGATAAGGTAATTGAGTTAACATGAATAAAGCAGAACACTTACCTTTAAAAAGTGGAGACTGTTGAGCTAGGAAGAAGGTAGAAAGAGCTATAGAAAAAAATGGGGGCTTAAAACAAAGTTCAGTTAAGAGGAGTTCTAGTCTCTGAAGTATGCTCTGATAACGGTCAAAGTAAGACTGTTGCTTTTGCAAATCAGTTACTGTAAGGAGCAGCAGTCTAAAGACATGTCCACAGGTCTAAGAATGTAAGTCCTAGCATGAGTACAATGTATCTGAACTGAATTTGATTTACAGACATTTAGATTTATTTCCATAGAGTAAATTTTATGGGAAAAACTGGAAAGACTGAATGGAAGACAACTGAGAGCGTCAGAAGAATGCAGGGCCTTGCCATTTCATGATATACCTGGGAAAAGTTCTTTTCTATCCTCATAAGATATTGAAATTATATAAAAGAACTGGAACGGAGGTCTGCAAAGGTGTCATTGAACAGGAGTAATTTTGACTGTCAGAATATAATTGCACATTTTTTAACATGGAGTTTTGCTTTTATGAATATTCCAGAGATAAGTGAATGGAGCACGTTCTGGCTCTGCTGTAAATATGACTACTCACTTAAGTGGAAGAGGTACTATTCAATATTATTGGCAGGTAGCTGGTTCCACAATGTGGATTGTTTCTCTTGGAAATATTTGCTTTTCAAGTATTTATTCATAAAAAGAGAACAAACCTATCTATTAAAAATAGAAATATACAGCTTTAGAATATTGATTTCATTTTTTTTTTCCCTTTTAGCTCTAAGAACAACATATTGCATTTTAAAAATGGTGCACTGCCTGAAGATCCAAATGAAGAGATCAACTTAAATTGCTGTAAGTACCTCTACACAACACCTCTTGTGTCACTATGGTTGAAATTAGATTGTCTACCTAGGCAAGATTTTGACATAAAAAATATATGTCCTGGGTTCAGCAGTAGCAGTCATTTTTCTCCTTGGTAGCTGGTGCAGTGCTCTGTTTGACTTTCGGCCTGGGAACAGCGCTGATAACAGCAATGTTTTTAGTTGCAGTAGTGTTTAGTCTGACCAAGGACTTTCTGAGTCTCATGCTCTGCCAGGGAGGAGGGAAAGCCGGGAGGAAGCAGAGACGGGGCACCTGACCCAAACTGAACAAAGAGGTATTCCATGCCACGTCATGCCCAGGATGTAAAAACTAGGGGCAGTTACCTGAAAGGGTGGGTTCATTACTTGGTCAGTCTGGGTATTGATGGTCAGCAGATGTATTCTCTTCCCTTGTATTTCCCTCTCCGTTATTCTTATTGGTGGTAGCAGTAGTGGTTTGTGTTATACCTTAGTTACTGGACTGTTCTTATCAACTCATGGGAGTTGCATTCTTTCGATTCTCCTCCTCATCCTTCCAGGAGCAGGGGAAAGGAAGAGGGGGGAGTGAGTAAGTGAACTGGGTGAGTTACAGCTGGGCTTAAACCATGATAGTATGTTCAATGATTATTATTTATAGAGAGCTTATCTTCTGATATATTTAATTTTGTTAAATGATTTCTGAGGTTGTTCTAGGGATCAAGCATTTCTTGGTCTTATTTCCTACGAAATATCAGTCCGCAGTTCTGTTGAAACATACAAATGCAGAGCTACAGCATTTTCTGAGACTGCTGCAACTTTTTAGGATGGCCTTATGAAATTAACTTTGTCCCATTGGAAAATACTGCTTTGCTTTTTTGAGGTGATGTGGGAAGTAGATTTGTAGTCTGAATAATTTAGCCCTTCTAGATACATTGATTATCTCAAATTGTATTCTGAGATGTGATTAAAAGCCAACTAATGTACAGTTCATAAAAATAAAATGTATGTACCTTAGGTAATCAATTGGGATACAACTATTGTACCAATTTGTGAGTAGGTTACAAAGGTTTTTATGGCTTTAATCCGATTGAGACTACAGACATATTTTATGGCATCTCAGGTCTTTGGAAATGAAATTATGTTTTCATTTCTTGTAAATGTGCATTCCTGCTTTAAGAATAATTCCCCTTCATACTGTCAATACCATGGCAAACAAAACGTAAATAAAAGTCTTTATGTGTTTTACACCCTGAGAGGACATATTATTTAAACTATAGGAATATATATATATATATATTTATTTTGGAGAAGCCATAATAAAAAGGAAGAAAACTGTAAAAAAAAAAAAAAAAAAAACACAAAAAACACAAACCCACCAACCAACGAACAACAACAACAAAAAAAAAAACCCAACACCACCAAAAACTCCCAAACCAACAAAACAAACAAACAAAAAATCCCAAACCAGACCAGAGAAACCCAAACCCAACCAAATCTCCTCCCCAAACCCCTACTTATTAAATGTTGCTTTTTTTTTGGCAATTGTTTTCATTTCACAAAATACAGAAAATGAGTGAGGAGAGAGAGCTCTCACAAGACTAATTCAGTCTACTCCACAGTTTTCCATACTTTGAATGACAGAACCTTGAACAGAGACAAGTTTGCGAGTAAGTTCCTTCAGTAGTAAAAAATTAGTTGCTGTTAGGTCTGCCTTACCCTGTTTGATGGAAAGATAAAAGTGGGACTTCAGTCCTCTTGGTGTTTGTGTGTGTCATTGTTTATGTAGGCTTTAGAAACATCACAGTAATATCAACTTTAACTGTTGATTAAAGCATGAATATTGGGAAATCAGTATTTTTACTTTTTGGAAAACAATTTGGACTATGCAGAGAAAAGATGGGTGGTGGCTATGCCTTTCTTCAACTTGGTTCTTGGTGGTTATGAGGGGTGAATCAGTTCTGTTAAGAGTTTGGCCTATGTTTTTTGTATTGTGTTCACCCATTTCTGTTGCTTTCACTTTTACGTCTGTTCTAAAGTCTGCAAGCCAAGCTTGAATGAATATCTGGTTCTAAGGTAATCTGCATTATCAAAATGTGCTTAGCAGATGAAAAACACATAGTGAGAAAGTAGTCAGACTTTGCCAGATTCAACCCCAAGATTCTTAATGTCTATGAAGAAAAGCACTTTATCAATTTGTGAAAACAATGCAAAGAAAGCAAGCTTTCCAGTATTTTTGTCTATAATAGAGGATTTGAGACTGTAACGTAACATGGCTACTGCTACTGAGAGGAAAACTGTTTGTTTAAATAGTAGTAAACTGTACTCATCTTTCTGGCAGTAGTCATTTACCAGTAATAATATAGAGTGTACATCCTTAAAGAGCTAACAGTTTTCCTAGGTTTTGTTTCAGTGCACAGAATATGTATGAGTAGTTAGCAAAATTAAGTATTAAAATAATACAGCATGCAATACTGCAACACGTTTACACAAGTGTAACTGAAAATACTGATTACTGATTACAAATGTGCCTTAGATGCTGGTTACTACAGGAGACTGTATATAGTATCCTTATATTTAACCTTAGGCAGCTACATTATTCTATAACCTGTTCTGTTGTAACTAAACAACATTTAAATTTATTTTTACAGCTGAGCAATCCAGCCTCCTACATGAGTTCTTCAGTCCTGTGGAAAATCTGTCCTTAGAAGGGAGAAGTTCTGTAGGCTTAGATATTCACTTCCTTCCCTTTAATCTGGAAAAACGTTACTGTAGTGTCATTCTGGCTAATGAACTGGTAAGAACAAAAAGTACAAATAGAAGGTGATTTTCTTGTGATAACCTTGTCAGTTAAGAATTGGGCTATGTTTGCCAACTGTGTGTGAATAGGGTAAGTAAATATACAAATTGGTCATGTTCATATTTTAAGGAATGTATTTGACTGCATATGCAGTTATAAAGATGTGATTTATATATGGTATTCTTATAATTCATGGAGGGTAATGTTGCTCAAGAAGTTGGTCAGAGGTTAACATAAGATTGGATACTTCAGTTAAGAAATTTAAACCAAAGTTTACTGCCCTTTTATCTTCACATAATTGGAATTAAATGAAATGCTGCAAGTTGCTTTTCACTGTAAAATCATTACAAATAAAAATAATACTGCAAGGAATGTTATTTTGGTGGCTTTTCTAGGCAACTTAAAAAAAATATAGGATTTAAATAATTTGCCTTGATGTTGGAGCAAGAATAATGCTTTAGGATGAGACATATGCAGGAAGAGGATAAAGTCTTTACTGTACTTCTCTCCATCTTGTTTACTGTATCTAGGATATGATGTCAAAGTAGAATAGTAGTTATTTTCTTGCTCTATCTGTTTTTTAATTTGCCTGCCAATCCAAATTCTATGCAGTCCTTGCACTAATACAGGAAAATTTTTTGAACAGATTGTATATCAATACTGCCTCCATTTCCTTTCAATTTCTCTTCATTCATGTAGCCTGGGTTTTGCCATATGTATTTAATCAAAATTAATTTAATCAAATTACCAAGACCTGATTTTGACCAACTTTCAGTTTAAAATTTGCACTCCAGCTTCTTTGATGTTCCTGTAATCCTTTATCTCAGTGGTCATAGTCTTATTTGTCTTTAGTCCGTCTTTTCAGAGCTCTTTGAAACTCTCTGTTGTGTTTTGTCTCTATCCATCAATGCTTTTCAACACAACGTGTTTTTCTAATATTCTTTTATGTGTGGTTGATCTCAAGGCTTATATTCTGCTTTTTACTTTCTTAATACTACCTCTGTTTTTCAGCTTTCCCTCTGTGCAGTTATGTCTGCCATTCTCTGACATGTTTTCATGATTTGTAACAATACATCCAAAACTAAATGACTTATTCTTTTTCTCCTGTGCATTCTCAGCTTCCATATATTTCATTACTATAAAATATTACAAAAGACTTCTGCTAGTGTTTGGTGCTTGTTTTTATTGGTTAACCAGGACTTTGGCTATGCTGCTTGACCAGCTTATACTTTTCCTTGCTTTCAAAGGAAAATGAGACTAATGAAATAATGCTCAAGCCTGTCTATCTGACCCTGTTAATATTTGAACCCCCTGGCCATTTTTTAAGAAAAGCCATATGGCTGGAAGTCTAAATAGTGTGCAGTTCATGTAAGTTTTTTGAAAGTTAGCAGAGAGGGAGAAGATAGTCTGCCAAAAACCTATACTGAGACAGTGAGCTCATGCCTCATTGAGACCAGGGAATAACCTACAAAAAGGCTGTGTAAATGTTCCCATGTCAGAAGATAGTAATCTCTGTGGATGGTTCAACAAAAAAAGAATCCAAAGCACTCGGCATCATTAAGAAAGAGAAATTGTAGGAAAGAAATAGAATAAAATGTGAAATCTCAGTTTAACTTCCTGAAGAGATATGCTATATACGTCTTGAATATCATGTGAAGTTCTAGTCACCCCAGCAAATAATATAATAAGGATAGGGATTTTGGGGAAGAGAGAGAGCAATGAGGATGATTAGAAGGCTGTAACAGTTTCTTTACAGAGACAGATAATAATAATAATTAAAAAATACTGTAATTAATATAAGAGGTTGTTAAGGGGCATTACAGGTACATAGCGCAGAAGTCTGTAAACTGGCTAAGAAAAGGCTCATGCTATATTGGGCATAGAGCCAGAAAAATAAATAATTTAGTGAATAGAGACATGTTAATGAGAGGAAAGCAAATCTAAGATATGTGGTCAGAGATATGGGATGGTTATATTTCATGTGGAAAAGGAAAAGAACATTTCTGACAGCCCCAGTGTTGCCTCCAGTGGTGATGCAGAAGCATTTAAATTTAGACATATAACTAGTAATCACAATTTTTAATCAAGAACAAGTTCACGTTAGCATAGTAGGAAGCATTAATGCTTCAGAGAAGCCACTTGTATGGTAAGTCTTGTACGGTAAGTATTGCCAGAACATGTGATCTTTCCATCCTTGCTGAGTAGGTAGGATGCATTTAAAGGCTGCTGAAAGTACAAAATTTTCTATATGTAGCATTTCAGGTTAGAAGAAGTCCCATTCACATAAATGTATCATTTGTAGGAAAATATGGTGAATCTTTTAGGGAAAAATGAAACTGCAAGATAGCTGGCATGATTTTAGAGCTGTACAGTAACAGCACAGGAAGAAATTGACTTTCTGAAATATTGTGTATATGGCTGCAATATTTCATTCATACCATTATCTAACTGACAAACAAGTGTAGCTACCACGCTGTATGAAAATCAAATTGCTTCATACAACGAGATATATCATTCATGTATTGACTTGTGCTGTATATAATCTGAAAAAATAACCAAATTTAACATTTCTGTAAATTCTTCGTACTTACCCTTCCTACCCTTTTTAACAAATGGACCGAAGTAGTAATCAAAGACTGCTTCTTGATTACAACCAACAAAGTACTGAGATTCAAATCCCCAGCTGGACTAGGAATCCTATCTGTCATTGCATGAACTATGTATCTATCATAAAAGCAAGAAGATACACTGGTTCAAGTTTGTTGGCCTGCTTCAGTATGTTGCTTAAATTGTTTTAAAATAATCTGGGTGTCAACTTTTCTAAGGTTTGAAATGATAGCACAAGTTATTTATAGCATTTTTCAAGGATTTGTTTCAATATTTCCTTTTCTTAAGAAAAACATTCTTAAAATTTTTAGCATAGGCCTTTTCAAAGAAGAAATTATATATTGGTTAACATAACTGGGTTGCTTTTTCCCTAAATCTTTGTTTCTAGGAGCTAATTTAAATGTGAACATCTCATGATTTCAATGATAACTATTTTCTAAGTCACACTGAGAATATCAGTCCAGTTAAATGTCTAATGTAGAATTAAATGTTTTATTAGGAGAACAGTTTACTATATGTTGTTTTTAGTTACTGACTTGTGTGGAGAGCTGCAAATTCCTGGTAGCTGTATATTCTTCTGAAATATCAGTTAGGAATGGGATTAGATGAATAGCTAATGGTAGTTCAGCAGCTATTTCCTTAACTACTTTTTATTAGCAGTAAACTCTACAAAATGTTGATTATATTCTATTTGCAGCTGATAGAAAATGGAAATATAAAGCATTAAAACCATGGGTATACTAGCTAAACTCTCAACATACAGTGAAATACCCATTCTGTCCCATCAGGAAGCATTAGGGAAAACTCAGCAGAAAGAAAACAATATTCATTCTATGGAGATCAAAAAGCAAGAACTCTTCAAAGAGGGAAATGGGGTTTGTTCCTACCTATAAGCACACTGACATCAGCAATGTCAAGAAAAGAAACTGATAGTAAAATAGCATCCTAGGAACCAGAACCTTCATGAAATTACTTGTATATGCTGTGAGCTTGTTAACGGTCCTTATGGAGCCAAATAACTGTGTCAAACAGGAATAATTCCTGTTTAAATTGGCTCCCAGGAGTGGCTATTAGTTTCTATGTGGAAATTCACTTTTGCTGTGGGTTTCTTTAATCCTTCCCAAGGAAGAACTGTCTGAAATTCTGAATCAAGGAAGGGGAGAAAATGCCATTGAAGTTGAATAGCTCTCCTTCTGCTGTTTCAGAAACAACTGCAATGCTTTCAGCCTTAACATAAATGTGTTAAAAGTATGAATAAAGTTAAAATAAAAATCAGCCTTATCTAATGTTATTGAACATTGTTAAAGGGAAAACATTGCATCGGTTGGAAGATGAACTAAGTTCCATTAATTATTTCCTTTGTATCTGGAATAAAGTCTAATATCTATTATTCTTTATAATAGAATATGTATTTTTAAGGCACAGTTTACAGAATGTGGTATACAGAAATAAAGAGATGACCTTCTGTGCAAATTATTTCGGTTGTTATATCACTTATACCTTGCAATCAGGTAGATCTCCTGCCTAGTTCAGATAGATCTATGGGTACCTAATTTAGATATCTTAGTTTTGGCATGTCCTGATTATGGCCTTTATAATTTGGAGTACTTTAAGTGAATTTTCTTCTTTTTAAAAAAAAAAAAAATGTGCCTTTTTCTTGCAGCATACATTTTTTTAATCTATGATTCAAAGCATTATTTCTCTGCTAATTAATCTGTCATTTCCTCCTTGAAAAATTACTCTCTTCCTTTGTTCTAGGTCATGTTTATACTTACATTCAAACTTCTGTAGGTTTTCCATTATTTTAAAGAAATAAATAATATTTGTTAACTTTATTTCTTCTTTATGGAGAATTTGTACATAGAATCAGAGAGTCATAAAATAGTAAAGGTTGGAAAGGACCTTAAGACCATTTAGTTCCAACCCACCCTTGACCACATTGACCAAGGCTATGTCCATCCTGGCTTTGAACACTGCCAGGGATGGAGTATTTACCACTTTTTTGGGCAACATCTTCCTTTCTTGACTTCTGCTCTTTTTTGCTTTCTAGAGAAATATTACTGGCTCAAAATTACTGTAAACTTTTTTTCAAAAAAAGTTCTTAACTGTGAAGTAAGTTATGAATGAATTTGCTTAAATTATCATCATCATGATCATGGCTTGGCTTTGTGAATGAAGATTTGAATTATATATACCTATAGCACATAATTACAATTCACTTTATTGCTGTATTTATGGGTCAAGGTATCCTTATTCAGTTAAATTATATGAGGAGTTGAAAAAGATTCAATTAATTGAAATTTCTTGACTTTTCACATTTAATATTCTCAGTTAAAGGTACCTTATTATCACAGCAGGGTTTGGAATTGTAATTTTGTTTCCTTTAAACATAATTTTAAAATAGTTGGTCTCTTAAATATGTAAATTATTTCACAAATCAGATTTTGAGTTTTACTAGGAAATCTTTGGTTTTAGTTTTAATATCTTGCCTAGTCTTCTGCATGAGTTGTTTTCTGAGTTCTGTGGATTTCTATGTTCTTGCATTTCAGATTGGAGAATTCATATATCTGATAGAGGGAACGGGTGATATACCTTTGCCTTCAGGATTGCTTCCGATGGATAGTCCAAATGTTTTGCATGTTAGCAGTATATTAGAAGGTAAAACAAATAGAAGTGAGAAGACTAAAATAGAGCAAACAGTTATCTTCTGCAAATATTATTCAGTTCCCATGCATTTTTGCCCAAATTAATTAAATAAATCTTGTTAAAGCAATTGTTTATAGTGAACTGTAACAGATATTACAGTGTAACTATCAGATGTTTCTTTTAATGCTGTCCAGTCTATTGTCTTCATAGCAGCAACTGGTTCTTAGCGAGCTTCTTTAACTTTCTTGCATTGTCTTCAACATAGTCTTCATAAATATTTTTTGATTATTTCTCTTTTACTTCAGAATATAGATTTAGCCAGGTGAACTAGGACAAGTCAGCTTTACCTAGAATTTTTCTAATTTTAAATTGCATGAGTTTTGTATGCAGTGCTGTGATTTGACAGGCAGTCCAATATTTTTGTATTTAAACAGACAGTGATAAACTGCTGCCAATCCTATTTCAGAAAGAGCATTAGCTATTATTCGAAATTGCTTATGGCTTCCTTTAGAGGAGATGTAACATCATCTAGTAAAAGAGTGGCTGTGTTGTGCAGGTATCAGAAAGACTTTTTAAAACTGTCATTATTTTTGTAATAGTAGTGACAGTAAAGCCTGGGGGTTTTTGTTACCTAAACAACTTGTGGTTTGTATTTCAGTCTATGTTAATTTTCATTTCCCCATTATGATTAAAAATTAAAAAAAAAAAAAAGTATTACTGGAGTAAATAGCATGTACTAGAGCAGTAACACTAAACACCAAGGCAGTTTTGTATTCTGACTTTTCTTTGGAGATTAGAAATTTTACATGCTCCATGCAAAAATGCTACTGATTGACAAATGTGGGGGATTTGTTTCTCTTTTTTTTTTCTTTTTTTATTTATTTAACAGGTCCAAGTTCAGTAGAACCAGTTTTATATTTGAAATGTCGTCTTGATCAGATTCTTGAAGAAAATCTGAAGGTTCCAGTTATCAATGACTCAAGAGAAAGGGCTCTGGCTATTGCTGCACAACAGCAGATGTCAACTATTGAATATGAAAGAAGAAAGATCACAGGGACTCTGCAGAGCAGTAGTGTTAGAGTTGCAACTGCATTGTTAGGGCTGTCCAGAGTAGAGGTGAGAAACACAGTACTCTGTTACTGTAGTTATTTAGTGGGTCTTTGTTTGTTTGCCTGGGTTCAGGAAACTGTGAAGCTATGTTTTTGGTTTTTTTTTTTTTGCACATTCTGACAATAATGCCAATCTTCCTCAGACACTGCAATATTTTACATGTTCATTCTGAAGCTGCTTTCTCCATGCTATTAAGAAGTACTTCCTTTAAGAAATCTTGGCTGCAGTTAAAAAAGCCTTAACATTTTACTCTATTTCATATTCTATATAATAGGTATCTGTATTAGTATCCTTCCTTATGCACATTTTTGTAAGAAATAAAAATTCTCAAACATCATTTTTCTTTAAAGAATAGACTTTGTGAAAAAATTGAGGAGCAGGAAAGATTTTTTTGTGTCTTGTGATCAATACAAAATGGTTGGAAAACCACAGATCATTATAAGTTATAGCTCCCTACTTAGACATCATTCCAACCTAGAGATATTTTCCCAAGATTTCAATATTTAGAAACAAAAAACCTCTCAAGGTAGTCTGTTAAACATTCAATCAGTACTTGTGAATAAATTTATAATAGCAATATTGCCAAACGAGAAAGCTTTTTTCTTATGTAGAATTCAAGTGCCACCTTCTATGGATAATAACCACACTCTAGGCTTTAATTTCCCTTGTGAATCTGATGTTACCTGGCCACAGCTAGATCACTGAACAGCTGTGTTATTCCAGATTTACAGTTAGACTGCTTCCTAAGTATGGGTTCCCAATACTAAGAGGAAGTTTCGCTCATGTCTCAATGTTGCTAAATATATGCCTTTTATTTGCAGATAATCTCAAAAAGTAATATAAAATAAATTAAGGAAAAATGACAGAGTAGATTTCATCTATTATATGTTTTTATTGTGAAGAGAATTGTAACCATGTGATCTGGATGCAAATGGTTTCCTTTTGGATTATAGCTAATCCACTGCTGTGAGAACATTTTTATAAGCAGAATTGAAGACCCTTAATATCAGTCACTTAGCAAATACTTAATAAAAGACTTGACCGCTCTGAAACTGTGAATGTAATCAAGGCAGAACATTTTTTGTACCACTGGGTATGCCGAACTCTAGCATGAGTTCTAAAATCACCTGTATCATAGAAGAGTAGAGCACAATTAGGTTAGATATAAAGTACATAATGATGGATACTAACACTGAATAAATTATCATGTGAGAAATTAAACTAGTATGCAGAAAAAAATATTTTGCTCCATGTACAGAAAGTCTTATAATTCCTTATGAAAAAAAATGGAGAAGTTTGCTGTATACTGATTTAGAAAAAAGACATTAAAAATATGTAAGTATGGCAAATCCCTATGGACATTAAATTCTGAAAAGTTTTCCTAACAACTTTTGTCATAAATTCTTTCTGTATAAAAGTGACAGTACAGAAATTCTGGTGGCATTAATTGAATAAAGTTTTTGAAGGGGGCTGGTATTCTATATTTAAATTTGGAGCTAAATTTGCTTAATTACCCCCCCCCCCCCCAAAAAAAAAAAAAAAAAAATCCCATCCGTATTCCTGTGATTTTGTGAATTGTTTAGGATCATGAAATCCTTTGGAACATATAGAATCATAGAATCAAATAGGTTAGTGAAGACCTTCAAGATCATCAAGTCCAGCCATTATTCCACAACTGCAAAGTCTGTCACTAAGCCATTTCACTAAGGGCCTCATCTACAAGTTTTTTGAACACTTCCAGGGATGGTGATTCCATCACTTCTCTGGGAAGCTTGTTCCAATACCTCCTTTCAGGTAGCTGCAGAGAGTGATGTGGTCATCACATCCCTCCAGCCTTCTCTTCTCAAGACTAAACAACCCTAGTTCCCTCAGCTGTTCCTCATTAGACTTGTGCTCCAGCCCCTCCACCAGCTTCATTACCCCTTTCTGGACCCTCTCCAATATCTCAATATCTCTCTTTGTTACTCTCTTTGATTCCTGTTCCATCTTTCTACTCATTTCCTGAAGACATAATTGTGTTATATAATGGATGGACAGAAGGAAAAATTGTTTCATCTTGCTTCATTTATTCGCCTGTCAATCTGTGAAATATGCAATAATTGCATGCTTTCCATTCCTATTAAAATGTACATTTTACTCATGTTTACTTCAATCACATAGAAAACAGAAATAAAGGTAGCCTATATTTTTTTAGTCAAACTGTATATTCAGTAACATGTGCTGTATGGTTTTACTTGACCCATCTACATGCATGGTTGAAAGTCCTAGTTATTTTAGTAGTGTGTTTTTACTGTTTCTTTTTCTTGCTGTAAGAAAAAAAAAATATTTATTTTGATTATTTTTAATAAGTAGAGTTACTAAAAAAAAAGATTTCTTATATCTTTCTCATAAAATTATTCTTTTTAATATTCTAATATTACATTTATATTTATAGCCTAATTATTCTTTTTAATAGAGTTACTAAAAAAAAGGGTTTCTTATCTTTTTCCCATAAAAGTTGCTGTGCACATCCTGTTTCTCCTGTTTGTGTTTTGTGCTAAAAGGTGTTACTACTGTGCTGCTATTTCTGTGCAATCAGATTACAAAAGTGACAGTTAACAAATTAGAGGAACTTAAATTTAATAGTTTATTTTTAAATCTTGGTCACTGAAAAACTCACTAGCAGCAAGGTTAAGTACTTAATCTGCCGTCTCCTGCCCTGTCTCTCCAAAGTAACCAGTACTGCCAACACAATCAGAACAATTTGTTATAGGATTTTTTTTTCTGTTTTAACTTTAGTATAATCTAAAAAAATATTTGGAAACAAATAGCATCAAAAAATAAAGCGGTTAGAGAAGATGAATAGTGAAGAGGTAGGAAGCAAGAATGCTAAAGCAATAGTAATCTAAAGATGCATATCTTAATATTTAAAGGAAAATCAGACCTCAAAAAAAAAAAAAAATCAGTAACCTCATGCTTCTTAACTCTATTAGTAAATATATACAAGGCATAAAACCCCAGACACTAAATAATATCGTGGGTGAATGCCCATTTATGAATACAAATTTTTTATTGTTTTTAATGAAAGATGTTAAGAGAGTTCTAAGTAGACAATTGTGTGAATTTCTTACCTCTTGAGTATTTCATTAATTTAATTCCAACCAAAACATTTTTAGATAGTAGTAAAAAGAATATAGGGTAGAACTCTGCCACTGTTAAGGTTAGGAGTGGCATTATTGTGAATAATTGCAAAATATTTTTCTAATGATTAATAAGAGAAAGCTGTAGGTGGAAAGTTTAGGTGAATAGATAACGAGAAAGAAAAAAATGTGGAAAGACAGAGGAGAGAATGGGGAAGAAGAACATAACTTGTTTAGATTGAAGTTGCTAATGGTAGTAAATAGAGGAAAGTGATTAAAACAAGGAAGGAAATGACAGAATAATGAGAATTCACGTATGTGCAGGGGGAGTTGCAGTTAGTGAAGTGAAATTCAAAATAACATGCCTCATTTTCCTTCTTTCTAGAATCTACATAGAGGAACAAATAAAACCTAGCTCTTTCTTCATAGTCAGAGATGCTAGTAACTTCGTTGTATAATTACACATTGCATTAGGGAAGGAAGAGAAGTCCTGTTCTGCAAGAATTACAAAACTAAAGTTTGCACTTGCCTCTGTGTCCAGATGTGTTTTCATAGTTAAACTATAAAAAATATTTAGGCTCTATTTTGCCTTCCTTCAAATCGATGGCCTATCCTGGACAGCAGATCTCTGTATCCATAGCCGTATTCCCAATGTTAGGATGTTGTGTATATTCTTTCTGTCCTACCATCCATGGGACTAAGCAGCACTGACTATTTTATCTTAGTACATCATGGTGGTGCTAATGAGATTTAGCTTTGATCAGTGGAATGTGAGCAGAGACCTTGTGCATTCAAAGCTATGGCTTCTGCTGCTTGGCTGGTGTGACAGAATCTCATCCTGCATCTGTCTAGCTCTGATCTTCAAAGTTTGTGCTCTTCATAGACACCCATGATTCAAGGATTTTGTGATCTTCCATGTGATTATGGAAAAATTTTAAGTTAAGTTTGGATAGTTTGCTTTTTTAAATGCAAGTTTTTGTTTTCTTTTGTTTTGTTTTGTTTTTTTTTTTGTTTTTTTTTTTTTTTTTTACAGAAAAATTGTGTCCTTTAAGATAGAATAATTTAATTAAAAAGTTAAAAAGTTAAATTATGTATATTTTAATTTGAATTATCTTTTCAAAAAAGTTTCTGTGGTCAGATTTCAATTTATTGAGTTTATAAGTGGGACCAATGTCTTTTATATTGCATCACTTATCTTTTGATATGGGATTAAGGGAAATAGCAAACATGGTTTTATCACAGGGATTCTGAGAGATTGACATAATGGAATTATTTTATTCATGAGGAATGGTTTTAGAAGTTAATTCCTGGAAGGAAGAAATGCAGCTAAATTAAAATCTAGGAAACAGTAATATGCAGGGAAAGAGTAAGGTTCTTCCACATTCTGTAGTAGAATATGCCATACTTTACTGATAGAAAGTGCAGGTGGTAAATCTAAAGAAATACTTTCAAAAATCAATTTGTTTTTGAAAAATATCGCGTTTAATTCTGATGCTTTATATACGCTTCAATCCTATTTTGAAAAATTTTTCTAAAAAGAAATTAATCCTGGGAAGTGAATGTAAATACTACTTGTTAAGTGTTAGTAACACTTCCACACATGGAATGTCATGAACCATTACATTGATGAAGTACATGTTGGAATCTGTCTTATTGTAGCACAGCAGTCTTAGACCTGTAATTGATAATAAGGGTTAAAAAATATTAAATTTTATCTAGCTTACTGCCATGAAAAATACTAAAAATATAGCAGCTGCAACATTTATCTGAATTGTATTGGACATTTTCTCTTTTCTCTTAAATGTTGCCCTTTGAGGCAATATATTTTAGTCTTGTGTGTGTTTGTAGGATTTTTTTCCCCTTTCAAAAAGATTTAAATTTCTCATTAAAAATGTTTTCCTCATTTACTCTTTGACAATGTCCCAGGAAATATTTGGTATGTTCATAGACTATGCAATACTAACCAGTTGTCTTTTTTTCTTAACATATCTTTGAAAATGAGATAGCATGAAAAATGATCTTAAAATACGTACTTCAGTTATTTTTTAAATCATAAGATATATCTTCAAGATAATTATAATTGAAGTGTTCAGTACTCCACCAAAGTTCATCTTACAATCATTTTGCCAGTTAAGACTTACCAAAACTTTTAAATCATGTTGAATTTTTATTTCAGTGTTAGAAAATAATTTAATTACCAAAATCATGTGTAAGTATAAATTTGTATTTGAATATACAGCTCTAAGTCAAATTTAAACTGGTAAATACATATAATTCATTTGGTTTGAAACTTCCCAATACAAATGAAAATGAAATATCATTTTTCCACTTCAAAGTCTTATGCATTTCAGTCCTATCAGAGAGAAATAGAAATTGCTATTAATATAGCAACTGAATTATTGGCATCTATTAAATTTTTTTTTAATTTATCTTATGTGTGTGTATGAGCAAGAACTGTCAGTGAACTTCCAATCTTGCAGAATAGAAATCAATCATCAGTGAGTCCAAGTTTTCAACTCACATAACAAATCTTTTTGTTCCGTCTGTAGATTATATTTGCACAAGTGGTGCATATGCAGTAAAAAATCCCTTAATGTTTTGTTTCAATGACTACTGTTTTCAGTCACATATGTGTCCAGTTCTTTATAGAACAAGAATCATAAATAATTATTTGTTTTTACAGATTCCTAAATTCCAATGTACTTTGTATTTAGAGCCATATTGACATTTTTGGTGGACAGATTAATATTCAAAATAAAGCAATGCAGATTGTGGGTCTGCTTTATAAAACTGGAAAGGGAATGTGAGTTTTGTAGTAAAAAAAAAAAAAGCCAAACCAACCAAACAATAGACAAGCCACCAGCCCAAAGCAGAACTCTAACCCAGTAATTTGACCCTATTACCCTTAATAGTAATCTTTATGAACAATCCACTTTTCTTTTAAATTGTCTTTTTGAATTCCCAGAATGGATCTCCATTCCTTGTCCCATTCTAATATCTACTGTGATAGTTGTCCTGGCACTATTTTAAACAAATAGAATATACCAAATTTCTTAGTACAAACTGAACTTTTCTGTATTTATCTCCTCCCTAGATTTGCTTCAAGATAATTCACAGCTGTCGTTTATTCCAAAGACTTCTGCAAAAAAGATGTGACTAGTTTCAGATTTTAAATTTGTTCAACTTGCAGTTAATCTGAACATTAAAATTATACTGTGTTATTGGATTTAAAATGGCAATTTTCAGCATGTAGTGTATTAAACTATTGCATTATTTCTGTAATGCTATCTTACAGGAGTCAAATTTAGTTTATTAGGATGTTTTGATGACCTGGGTGACATGCTGTAGTGTGAGGTGTCCCTGCCCATGGCAAGGGGATTGGAAGTAGGTGATCTTAAGGTCCTTTCCAACCCTAACTATTCTATGATTCTATGACTGTGAGCTTGTCTTTACGTACTGTGCTAATCCTTTACTAATATGTGCTTTACTGTTGATTAGAAATGCGTTTTACCAAAAGGGGAGTTTATTTATCCCTAAAATAAATTAGAAATGCTTTGATTTCTAAAATAAATTGTCTATTTCAAAGTATCAAAGTTAGCTCAGCTAACTGTATAATTGTCCTTCAAAAATAGGAAAATAATTTTTCCTTTTCATGCTTTTTATTATCCAGAAACTTTATAAGTAAAAGATGAAAAATATGTCTATATCTTATACAAAATATGTTTTTCTTTTCATCTTTATTCTCCCCTTTCCTTTCCTTTCCTGAGTATTTTAAGGGACTGAACAGTGTTTCTGGGTAGGAGATGTTTGTTTCAAACTCCATTTTTCTTAAATGAATGTTTCAAACACATGATTTTGAAAATTTCTATGTAACTTGCCTAATTACCAATTTAGCTTTAGTATTACGTATTTAGACTTGTATAATTTTAGATTTCTTAATCTGAAATTATTATGAGATGATTGTTCATATGTATACATTATTCCTTCGCTTTAGAGACATGCACTCCTGAAACCTCGTAAACATCCGCCAGAGTTGAAGTACATGGATTACAGTGTAGAAGTGAGTGCACAAGAATTCTTTGAGGTTCCTAAGAAGCTCCTTATTCCAGTACCGGGATCGAGCAGAGTTAATTTGAAAGTTGTATCAGCAAAAGACCTTTCACCACATAAAACAGGTGAGAATAGTCTTACATATGATGAATTTGTGGGTTTTTTTTTTTTTGTTTGTTTTTTTTTTTTTACTAAAATAATCTGTGTTTTAAAGGCTTTTCTGAATAGAATCAGAAAATTATCTTTCTCTCCATTCTACTATTGATCAAATCCTCAACCTTTTCTTTGTCATCATTACCAAAGTTCTCTTTTATTAACTCAAAATACTGTTTTTTACTTGCTCCTGGTTTTCTCAAAGGCACACAACCACAGGAGACTCGCTCTGTAATATAAATTAATTTGGTTTGTTTATCCAAGAGATATTAAATTTGTGCTCATTTCTCACATCCTTTTCTCATCCAGCAGAGATCTATGCTCAAATTGCACCATTTATACCACGTATTGTTGCTTGTTTGCTTCTCCTTAGTCAGCCAGAGGGAGGTATCAACTAATTGTATTCTGTGTTCTCTTTGTCCCTCATTAATGAAAAGTTGTCCACTACCTTCAGATTGATCTTGTCAACTTTGGTCAGTCTCTGTTGCCTCAGATTTTTCTCGTATCTTAAATTTTATTCTGAAATATTAATTGCTTTATTTTTTTTCTTGGTTTTCAATTTTATCCCTTTGCTGGTTGATTATTTTTCTTTAATCTTACTTTAAACTTATAAAACCCTCTAGGTTGCATTTCTTAAAAAAACTTGAGCAGCTGTGAGAACTGGGGTGGCTTAACCTGGAAAAAGGAGGCCTGTGGGGACTTTATTGGTCTCTACAATTACCTGAAAGGAGGTTATAGTGAGGTGGGTTGCTCTCTTCTGCCAAGAAACAAGCAATAGGATGAGAGTAAATGGCCTCAAGTTGCATCAGAGGAAGTGTAGATTGAATATCAGGAAAACATTCTTCACCAAAAGGATTGGCAAGCATTGGAATAGGCTGTCAAGGAAAGTGGTGGAGTCAGCATCCCTGAAGTATTTAAAAGACCTATAGATGTGGTGCTTAAGGACATGATTTAGTAGTGGTCTCGGCAGTGCTAGGTTGACAGTTGCAGTCAATGATCTTAAGGCTCTTTTCCAACCTAGATGTTTCTATGATAAAATTTGTGTTTATATTTGCCTGCTGAGGTATCTGTTCATGGTTATGTCACAGCTAATGTAATGTTCCACAGGTACTGGATAACACAAATAATTTGGAGGTTTGTACTTCAAATATAAGTAGCAGTTTTCTTGTCAAATTTAATAGGCTTGAATTCTAGTCAGTCCATCCATACTTTCGTTTCATCACTTCTTGATCAGTAGAAGTCCTTCTGTATCTTTCTGCAGTTCACTTCATAGAATCATAGAATGGTCAGGGATTGGAAGGGATCATCTAGCTCTAACTTTCTTTTCACTAGACCACATTGCTCAAAGCCCCATCGATTTCTGTAATTGTCATTGGAACCAGTCATGCCTTGTACTCTGCTCTCGTGAGACCTCACTTGGAGTGTTGTGTGCAGTTCTGGTGTCCTCAACATAAAAAGGATACAGAACTGTTGGAACAAATCCAGAGGAGGGCCACGAGGATGATCAGGGGACTGAAGCACCACACAGATAAAGATAAGCTGAGAAAGTTGGGGCTGTTCATCCCGGAGAAGAGAAGGCTGCATGGAGATTTATAGTAACTGAAGGGGGCCTATAGAGATGGTGGAAAGAGACTCTTCCTTAGGGACTGCAGTTATAGGACAAGGGGTAACGGGTTCAAACTTATACAGGGGAAGTTTAGATTGGATCTGAGGAAGAAATTCCTTACTGTAAGGGTGGTGAAGCACTGGCATGTGTTGCCCATGTGTCGTGGTTTGAGGCCCCTCAAACAGTTCTATGCACTCCCCCCTCTTTCTTCCTCAGTCCCGGGGAAATGGGAAGGAGAATCAAAAGAATGCAACTCCCACAGTTGCACAGTGACTGCTGCTGCTGAACCCATGACACCGTGGATGTTCTGAATGCTCCATCGGTGACAGTGTTCAAGGCTGGGTTGGACATAGCCTTGGGTGACATGGTTTAGTGGGAGGTGTCCCTGCCCATGGCAGGG
>JASSUY010064605.1:0-30232 GCA_032466535.1 Forpus xanthops
TGCGGGTATGGGGCCGCGGGCGGCCGGGGCGCTGCGGGCAGCGCTGGCGCTGGGGCTGCTGGCGGCCGTGCAGCCTGGGCCGGCAGCTCGGCAGAGGAGGGAGGCGGAGGTAGGACCGGCACCGGGGTGCGGGGAAACGGGATGCCGGGGTACGGGGGAGGGAGCGGGGGGCGGCAGCGGTGTCCCCATGTCCTGCGCCCGGCGTCCTGTGAGCCGGTGCTATGGATGTGTGTGAGCCCCGGTGTGCCCGTGCTATAGGGGTGCGTGAACCCATGCTACAGGTAGGCGTGAACCCGTGCTATAGGTGTGTGTGAACTCTTGCTTATAGCAGTGTGTGAGCCCATGCTATAGGGGTGTGTGAACCTGTAGGCGTGTGTGCACCCTTGCTGTAAGTGTGCATGAGCCTGTGCTATAGGTGTGTGTGAACCCTGCTATAGGTGCATGTGAACCCATGCTATAGGGGTGTGTGAACCTGTACGTGTGTGTGCACCCTTGCTGTAAGTGTGCATGAGCCTGTGCTATAGGTGTGTGTGAACCCTGCTATAGGGGTGTGTGTGTGCCATAAATGTGCCTATGCGATAGGTGTGTGTATGCCACAGGTGTGCCAGCCCCAATTGTGCCCATGCTATAGGTGTGTGTGCTCCAAGGGTGTATGCATGTCATAGGCATGTGCATGTCATAGGTGTGCCCATGCCATAGGTCTGTGCAAGCCCCAGGCATGCCCATGCCATGGGAGTGCAAATGCCATAGGTGTGTGCTTGTGCCATAGGCATGGGCATGTCCTAGAGGTATATTCACACCATAGGTGCATGCCCAGGAGGGCCTGATGTCTGTGCATCCATGCGTGATGTGAGTGCCCATAGTGTGTATCCTGCACAGGCATATCCATGGGTGGCAGGGTGAGCCCTGCGTGCCACAACCTTCCTATGCCCTGGCAAATCCCAAGGGACAAAGGCCAGGCTTTCCCCTCCTCTGCCTCTCCCCAGGGCTGTCCCATGGCCTCTGTTTGGGCTTCCTCTTTTTATCCCTGTATCAAAGTCACTCCATGCCCCATCTGTTCCTGTTTGGTTTGGGAGGATGAGGTGTGAGGTTTGGCTGGTGAACAAAGGTTGTGTTGGGGATTGTCTCTTGTTTAGGCACAAATCCAGTGCATGTTTGCACAGATGCTTGATCTGAAAGCCCAGCAAGTCCTCTTGTATTAACTGGGGTTTCACATGCAATAAATGCTCAGAAGGTTGTTTTAATGTGCAGGCTTCTCTGGGAGATGCAGTTCTGAAGAGGGGATTTATCCATGTGCTCAACCCAGTGTGCGCTAACCCCAGCCCTGGATCAAAACTAACTTGCAAAGCTCTTAATGCTCACCATATAACTTCAGATTCACTCTGAAAGCAGCTCACTGGGGGCAAGAGCTGCCATTGGGTTCCTTGCTGGTGACTTCCTATCTCCCTGCCTCAGTTTCCCCAGTGTGATGTGCTGTGCTGGCCAGGGACCACAGGCACTGTGAAAACAGGGGATGTGGGCTAGGAACTTGTCTAAATAAGCTGAGCAGATAATGCTGCTTTTAAAGAGGGAGCTGAATGTCTCACAGGGCATCCAATAGATCGGTGACTTTGCCTTTCAGATCACCACCAGGCTTTGCTTCTAAGGCTTTATTCTTACTGCTTTCAAACCAGGTGAAGTTTGCAGCAGTGGGCTGTGTGATAAAACATCTGGTTGTGTTGTTTTCCTGGCTCCTGTCCTGGTTTTCAGTGCCTTTGCATCGATTGCAGCTCCGAGAGAGAAAAAAGAAGTTAGGGAATCTCACTTGAGCCATTTGTGTGGTAAATCCTGCTGTTATCCGCAGGCTCCAGGCACGAGGAGGTCCGTGGGATAGCAACGTAGCACGGCAGACCTGGGCTGTGCTCAGGATGTCAGGCTGGGTTGTGTGGTGGTGCCCGAGTCTCCCTGATCCCAGGGGAATTGTGTGAATACATGGCACAGGAGAGCTCACCCTGCCTTGGGAATGCAGAGCAAGGCAGAGCGCTGGTGGGACCAGGGACAAAGGGCCATAGAGTCCCTTGTCTGAGAAGCTATAGGTCTCTTGTGATGAGAATCAAACTTGGGTAGAAATGTGAGAAAAGGTGGGAATGGGAATCACAACAGAGAGACTGAGAAATTCCCATTCTGGCTTATTTTCTATTAGTGTCTTCTTTTCCTATCCTGTCCTCCTTCTCCCTCTTACTTTTCCCTATCCTGTCCCTCTTCTCCCTGCACATGACCTCTGACTTTGCAACGCAAAGGCTCACATTTAACCTGGGCTCTGAGCCATAGTTGTGCTTAGAAATGCTCCAGTATCCGGATAAGCTCCTTTATGGAGCAGGCATCCAGTTGGGATGATGGATGCTGAGTGCGGCCTGGCTGGAGTGAAGGTTTTTGGTATGTTGTGGGGCTTGGGGTCAGCTGGCACCCCTGTGTGCTCCAGGGGACCTCCATGTTGATGGAAAGAGGAAGAAATCCTTCCTGGGAAGAATTCCTGCTGTTCAGCCTCTGCACGGCAATGGAAAGAATGGAAGAGAAGAGGAGGAAATACTCAGGTGCCATCACCCCTGTGAGGCCCTGCTGGGCTCTGCATGGCTGGGAGAGGATGTAAAACCCATGAGACAAAGGCCTCTGAGGCAGCGTGGATGTGGGAAGTGGTTCCAAGGCACCCGTGTGCCGAGCAGCCCCTGAGTCACACAGTGTGAACAGCTCCGCTTTCTTCCCAGCTCCATTCCCAAACAATCCCTGCTTGTTACAGGGAATAACACCCGCCAGGCAGGAGCTTCCCATCCCGATGGAGGGTGAGGATGGAGTGCCTCGCTTCCTTTCTCTCCTCTGACATGAAAGCACAACCAGACTGTGTGACCAGACTGGTTTGTCTGCTGCTCTGGTATCCGCAGGGGAAGGTTTGGCCAAGCCCAGTGCTCTCCTTGCTCTCCCCAAGTGCTTTAGGTCGCATTCACATGGCTCTGGAGCTCATTTCAATGCAAGAGTGAATTGTAGTGATTGTTGATGAGATATTCCTCTATTTAACACGCACGCAAGCAGTGATTTGCACCCCCTCAGACAGAAAACACCAACCCTGGTGTATTTCATGGCGTTTCTTTCCTTTCAAGTGATGTTTATTGTTCCTGTCCCGAAGCATCCCTCCTGTCCAGGCAGAGGGGGAGGCAGGGAGCTAGCTCCAGTTCAGCACCCTGAAGATGTAGGTCATTGAAACCAGGAGGGGTTTTAGTCCTGCTTCTCAGCTCCAGAAGTGTAGAAACAAAAGGAGCTTGACAGAACCGGGGTGCAGCATCTCCCCAGCTCCTCATCTTCAGTGGTGGGGAGATAAACTGCAGCTGGAGTAGCTTTTCAGGAGGGGTACATGGGAGAGGAGATTCCTTCAAGATGGGATTTGGCACAGGAGGGGAGCAGCCAGATGGGGCTTGGGGTTTAATCTCCCTCTGTCATTAACATGCAGAATTAGCCGAGGTTTCACTGCCTTTGCAGGGGGAGGGTGACCAAGATCTGTGCTTGCTAATCTCCCTTCTTGTGTGTCTCTGTATACAATATTTATACAGATACTTACACACACTTAAACAAAAGACCCAAGGACTCCGCCAAAGGGCTTGCAACTGCAGGTAGGAATGTGGCTTGTGAGAGAAAAAACAGAGGAGTGTTTAAATGCCTTGACGTCTCCTAAAGGCAGCTTGCAGGCAGGCAGCATCCCAATGGGCAGGAGGAGATGCTGCTCCTCCTGCAGCCGTGCCAAAAGGTGCTGGGGTCAGCTCTGCTTGTGTCCGTGCTTGGGGGAAACAGGCAGCAAAGCAGGAGCTGCAGCTTCCCCTGTGTCCATCCTGGTGGTGATGTGGGATGCAGCCTGGGGCTGGTGGGCACCAGGGCTGAGGATCCCCTTGGGCTGCTGTTGTCTCATGATTAAAACCCAGATCATGGGCTGGTGTAATCATGGCTTGGAATTCCAGCACACCCTCCAGCAGGATGGGATCGCTCCCCTCTGCTGCTGAGGGATGGAAGGGATTGATGGGGCTGTATCCAGGCAGAGCACAGGGGACCACAGTCAGTGAGAGCCAAACGTGAGGTTTCTCCACCACTTAAGTGGTGGAAATGTGCCAGAAGCTGAGTGTGTGGAGCAAGGGCATGCAGGACCGGAGCCTGCTGTCTCTGCACTCTTGTTATCCCCGTTTCCAGGGAGGGAGGTCTGACTATTTACTGCTGGCTGTGTTCCACTGGGATGCCTGTGGTCAAGAGCAAGGTGTTTCCTTGGCTTTAGCTATCCACAGAGATGATTTCCAGGGCTGTATCCAGCTCCACATCAGAGCCCTGTGGTAGGAAGGGTCCCTCTGTCTCCCCCAAACTCTCCTCCTGCTCTCACTGCTGCAGCTCCAAAGACTTTTCCGCCCCGGTACTGGCTCCTGGGCAGATGGATCTTTCCCCTTTTCCCTCCCTCGTGTGGAGGGGAAGCTGGGCATATTTCGTGTTAATGTTCAGCCCTTGGTTTC
This sequence comes from Forpus xanthops, assembly GCA_032466535.1. Classification (NCBI taxonomy): domain Eukaryota; kingdom Metazoa; phylum Chordata; class Aves; order Psittaciformes; family Psittacidae; genus Forpus; species Forpus xanthops. The sequence goes on from JASSUY010064605.1 coordinate 4,521, forward strand.
CTGCTGTTTTTCTTTCCCCATTGTATGGAAAAGAGCATTTCCCTGTCTGGGGCAGCAGGGAGGGGGGTTTCCCAGCATGGCCAGGCTTTGCACAGCAGCCTCTGGAGAGGTTTAATGGGATGTGCCAGCTTCTACACAGCCATAACAAAGCCTGGCTAGTCTCAAGGGGATGTGCAAGGCATGGGCAGTGCTAGATGGGGTCTTGAGCACTAGTTTGGGCACAGGACACTGTGCTATGGGGCTCTTGGGATCCCCTGTTGCCCTGCTGTTGTTGCCAGGGGCCAGAAGCTGCAGGGAAACTGATGCTTTGGTTGGACTTGCAAAGCTCCAGGAGATCTGGGCAGATAGAATAAAACCAGTGGCCTGTGTACACCATGGTGCTGCTCAGGAGCAGCTGCTTTGACAGCCGTTGCGCTTTGCCATGTATGCTGATAGTCCAGATGGGGTTTCAAGCCTTCATGAGATCATGGAGGGGGAAAAAACCCGTTTTCATGCTTGAAGAATGGGCATGTGTTAGGTTACAGGGGAGGAAACAGCTTCAAATTGCTATGTTTTACATTACGAGTGAAAGCAAAACCGTGGTACAAAAGGTTTATAGGCTGGGGCTCTCTGTGTGCTTTGGAGCTCACATTTATCTGCAGTGATGTAACCACTGGGATTATCACCCTACATCCATATATGTAGATGGTGCTTTCCTAACTGTGGAAGAACATTATGAAAACACAACTGCAGAGAAAGAGGCCAGATCCCTCCTCCTCCTTCTCCCCAGACGACTCCTCAAAGCTCCCTGCCATCCACCCCTATGAGACTCCTCCATCCCTGTATCCTCCTCTCCTCTGGGTGCATCCTGAGTTGTTGCCATATTTTGCCTCCTGGTACCCATGTAAAGGGGGGATTTATCCCCCTATGGCTGTGGAGGCGACATGTCCAGGCTCTATGGTCCATCCTCATGTAGAGGTGTAGCTTCACCCAGCAAACAAGCTCATGCCCAATTTAACCTCAGTTGGTGGAGTGCACCGTGTCTGGGTGACACTGATGCTTTCACTGCTGCAGCCTGATGCTGCTATGAGATGCTGGTACTTCCAGCTGAGTTGGAGAATGGGTTTGGTGGGAAACTCAGCCAGGTTTTTAGGCTGGGGCTGGATGAAGAGTGTGTCCCAGCAGGAGGCTGCACTGGGCCTTGCTAAAGGAGGGGGATGCTCCAGGTAAAAGGGGGTGTAAAGGAGGAGATCAGACTCAATGGCTGCAGGAGCACATGGAAGCTGCCTGCCTTGCCCACGGGGAGCTGGCAGGCACAGGGGATGAGTGTGTGGGGATGACGTGATGATGACTGTTAACAGCAAGTGAAGGATTTGGGCAGGAGGAGGAGAGGAACAGGCCCTGGCGCACCCCAGGGCTGCCATATCCAGAACCATTATCAATCCCTGCCAGGCAAAGTGCAGGCAGCTCAGTGCTGCCTGTGCCCAGGAAGGGAGGGGGGGCACAGTGGGATTGAATCACCCTCCGGAGATGGACAGTCAGGACCAGCATCAAGTGCAGGTTAACACCATCCCTCTTCTTTTCCCTGCCCTGAGACGAGCAAGGATGGAAGAGACTTTAAAATCCCAGGTTTTTCCAGTTCTGCTGTCCCAGGGCAGCCCATGGCATTCCTAGTGCTCAGCCCACGTCTCCTTTGGGATGCGGGAAATGAAGCAGCCACTTTCCCTTTCTGTTGCTCATTACTTGAACTCCTGTTCTGCACCCACAGGATGCTGAGTAGCTTGTTTGTCTCCTGCAGACAGCCCCGGCGGGTGTGGAGCATTCCTGTGACCAGGAATATTCACTTCTCTGGGAGCTGGAGCAGAGAGAAGCCGTTTATTTTCCTTAACATGCGATTTCTGTGTTGGAGCCAGTTCAGAGCAACAATTTCTGTCCATGTCAAGGGCCGATAAGAAGAAGAATGGTTTGGCAGAGCAGATTACCCCCAGAGCGTCTCCGCTTTGCAGCAGCACATCCTGCATGGGGATGGGGGGAGGCTGCAGCCTGACCCTGTCTCACCCCACTCTTTGTGTCTGCAGCACTTGAGCCTTTAACTTAGTCATTGTGTTGAGCTGAGGTGATTCAAGCTGTGGGGCTGGCGGCTCTGCCTGCAGTAACACGGCAGCAGGGTGTTCTGATCTGTTGATAGTGATGCTTTCTCCTCCACCTCCATCACACATGGCCAAACACAAAGAGCCATCAAAAGCACTGGGGAGGAAACACACATAACCCCGTGTGAGCTCAGGTTTGGGGTGCAGAGGTGTCAGGGATACAATAACCGGGCTTTTGTGCCCAGTCCCATCTTTGCAGCACTGTTTCCCACCCCATCTCCCGTTTTCCCTTATTCCTAAGCCAATGCCTGCCACTGCTCTGAGCTGTGCCTCTCCCATGTCTCTTCTTCCAGCTGTTCCTGGAGAAATATGGCTACTTTGGGAAGCAGGCACCCGGCACACACAGCCCTGATGAGTTCACGAATGCACTGAGGTATGAGCCTTTGTTTAACCTGCAGCACTAACGCAGCAGCTCCGGCTGCATGGATGCTGCCAGCATCTCACATGGTCTGATGGTAAAGCACAACCAGTCCCCCATCCCTTATGGAAGAGCTGCTCCATGCCCAGCTGGATCCTGGCCTCACTGTGCTGCTTTATTTCCCTTTTATGGCCTGGTGCTCCCCATACAACAATATCTGCAGTGAGGCCAAGGTTGGGGACGGCTGGGAGATGTCAGGGGTGAGCTGACAGCCCCTTCACGGGCTTCTCCTGATGGGAACACATTGACTCTTGGGAGCATCTCTGGCCTGACCCTGCTCAAAGTCAAGTGCAAAGTCAAGCAACTGGGGCTAAAAGCTGGAAAAAGCTTTTTTCAGGCTCTTCTCTCTGCTTTTGTCCTGCTGGGAGGTGGCTCACTGGTCAGAGGTGGTTGCAGAGCAAAACCCTTTTTGTTTTATCACCTGGATGCGTTCCTGTTGGAGGGGCATGAAGCTCATCACAGCTCAACCACAACCAACCCTGCTGGGGGATTTCAGATGCGTGTGCTCATGTCTCCCTTCCTTTTCCAGGGATTTTCAGCGGGTGACCCACCTCCCGCTCAGCGGGGTCCTGGATGCCCCCACGCTCCATCAGATGGCTCTGCCGCGGTGTGGCACAGGTGATGGGGAAAGCCGCGCTACAGGGACACAGTGGGCATCCCGCACCCGGCGCCACAGGCGCACTACACAACACGGTGAGCACCGGCTGTGTGGCACACAGAGAAGTACTCTGGTGAGCTTTGAGTGTTGGTTATCCAGCAGTAACCACAAGACCTGCTGGTGCTGGTGCTGCCTGGCCAAAGGCAGGTGCTCCAGCCACATTAAGGGGTTTAGCTCTGCTCCGAGCAACTTCTGCTGCTGTGTGTCCAGGATTTGGCCTCTTGTCTCCCACAAGCTGCCTCCTGGGCTTGTGGATGAGTAACTGGATTCCTAGAGAGCAAGAGGGCTGGGGCCAGCTGTGCTTAGGACATGGGAAAAATGAAGGCAAGATTAAGGAAGGGCTCTGTGCCTTGTCAGGCTGCCTCTGCATCTGGCAGGGCTGGTGATGGAAGGCCCCAGGAGACATCCCCATCATCCTCCTCCTGCCTCTGGCTCTCCTTCCAACTCTGATACACAGCATCACTCCTGCAGCCTCCATCCTGGGCAGAGGGGCTGCTGCACGCAGCACAGGGTGATAAGGCAGAGACGGGGTCTTTAAAAGCTCTGGTGGTCTGGTGGTGGCAGATCAGTGCCTGATCATCCTGCGGTGTGCTGCTGGCTCCGTTCTCTCTGTTCCATGCACATCTGGAGCAGGCACTGGAGATCTGCCACTGCTCTCACGCCTCAGCACAGGCATGCTCTGATCTGTCTAGTGCAGGTGGCAGTGCCACAGGCAGCAGGATGGGAGTGATGCCACAGCAGTGCCTGCAGGCAGCAGGATGGGAGTGATGCCACGGCAGTGCCACAGGCAGCAGGATGGGAGCGATACCATGGCAGTGCCACAGGCAGCAGGATGGGAGCGATGCCATGGCAGTGTCTGCAGGCAGCAGGATGGGAGCGATGCCATGGCAGTGCCACAGGCAGCAGGATGGGAGCGATGCCATGGCAATGCCCACAGGTAGCAAGAGGGGATGGTGCCCACATTGCTGGTGGCCCCGGTCAGGAAGGCTGGAGGCTTTGTGCTAAGCTGGCTGTTTATCCACTTGGAGCAGGAAGCCAATGCAGCTGAGACAGCAAAGTGCTTTGTTACCCACCCATCTCCCAGCAGGAAATCGGGGTCTGCCGTGCAGGGGCACTGGGAAGGGGACACTTGCTCCCAGCTGCCTTGCTGGGCTTTACCGGCACTGGAGCTGTGCAGGTGCTCTGCTGCCCAGCAGGACCGCTGCCAGACGGCATGTGGTGCAGCCAGCATCCTGGATTTCCCCTTGGGGAGCTCCCTGCCGTGATTATCTCCGGCTTAATGGCTGCGTGTGGTGCCCAGCCTCCTCTTGCTGAGAGCTGGCCCCATTTACCTCACCCAGCCTGGTGCTCTTACAGTGGAGATGCTCTGGCTGGAGCCTCCTATCCCCTGCCTGCTGCTGCAGGAGATGCCCTGCTCCTGTGGAGGGAAGGATGGGCTGTCAGTGCTTCATCTTAGGCTTCAGCTATCCAGGCAGGGATTCAGCCTTTGCTGCTCAGGGATTGTCCAGGCTGGAAAGCAGAGCTGTGTCCCTTTTGACTTGGAGGCTGTTGCTGCAGTGATGAGCAGGAAGAATTGATTCTGCCCCAAGGAGCACAATCAGCTGGTCCAGAGCTGCTGCTCAGAAACTGGGGAGAAAGAAACAGAGATGGGATGAGATGGGGTGGGATGGGATGGGGTGGGAGGGGATGGTGTGGGATGGGATGGTGTGGGATGGGATGGGGTGGGATGAGATGGTGTGGGATGGGGTGGGATGGGGTGGGATGGGATGCCCACCAGGTTTGTGTAGCTCAGACCCTCAGCACTGACTCCTGGGGTGTGCTGCTGGCTCCATTCTCTCTGTTCCATGCACATCTGGAGCAGGCACTGGAGATCTGCCACTGCTCTCACGCCTCGGCACGGGCGCTGGCACTTGCATCTCCCCAGCGCGGCCCCACGGCATCTTTCCCACTCCTGGACAGCTCTGGATGCACGTAATCATGGGGCCCTGGGGTCCCTACAGCTGCCGAGGAGGAGGAGGGAGCTGTGATGCTCTGAGAAAGAGCACGCATCTTTGCACTCCTGTGTGGTGGGACGGGGTGGGCAGCTTAGGGGGACCTCACAGGCTCATCTGCTTCATTGTCACCATCCACCCTGGTGGCATCCAAGCTCTGTCTTTCCTGAAAGGGTTTTTCAGGAAGCTGTAGGCAGTAAGATCGGTGGTGTTGGTAAATTGATGCTTTTAAAAGTGAGCAGAGATATATTCCTGCTGGGATACCCCCAGCTGGGCTTCCAGGCAATGACTTCTGCAAGTAGGAATGGTCAGGATGCCCTTAAAAGCAGTGAAAAGACAGCCCTAGCCAGGGACCCATGTGCTTCTCCTGGCTCACTGTCTGCTGTGTGCACATCACACACACAGGTATGTGTTTGCTGCCAGCTGAATGGGGTCTCTGGGTGGGTGATGGAGATCAGCATCTGCCTTATAGCAGAGGTGGCTTTGCTTTCTCTACCTGGAATCCAATCCTTGGGCTTCATCTTCTGGGCATAGCGCTGGCATCAGAGAGCTGCAGGTCAGGGACCCATGTTGAATTGGCCCATGATGATGCAGGAGGGGTTCAAAGTGGGTGCCACAGCTTCTCCTCTTCTCAAACACATTTTGGCTCCTCTGTTAGGGTTTGGTTGCAGCTCCAGCCATGGGAAAGTGAGTAGGATCCATGGTGACACCTTCAGAGGGGTTTAACAGCTTAGATCCCAGTGGAGGATGATGATGCTGATGTGGAACTCCTGGCTTGACTTTCACCTTCAGCTTGGAAAAGCCATGGCTCTTCCCAGCACCGGGATGCTTTCCTGCACCGTGGGTGGAAGAACAGCCCAGGTCCCCATCCTCGTGCTGAGCTTGTCCCTCTTGCAGGCACGAGGTGGTACAAGCGGCACCTGACGTACCGCGTGGTGAACTGGCCCCCGTACCTGCCGCAGCACGAGGTGCGCCTCGCCGTCAGAGCCGCCTTCGAGCTCTGGAGCAACGTGTCCTCACTGGTGTTCTGGGAGGTGCGGGACGGCCCGGCCGACATCCGCCTCACCTTCTTCCATGGGGACCACAACGACGGGCTCAACAACGCCTTCGATGGGCCAGGTGCTGATCGCTTACCCCTTGTAAGCGCCTCTTTAACAACGTGGGCTCTTCTCCCCAGGGAGGAGGGCTGGGGAGGATGGAGGCAAAGCTCTGCCTATAACCCAGTTTGCTTTCTGATCGGGGCTCCTCACACCCAGCTCTGTAGCTGAAGCTTGCCAATGAGGCAGCTGAGATGCTCATTATAGGATCAAGTCTCCCCTATCCTGACAGCACCTTCCAGACCTGAGCTCATTCCTTCCAGCTGAGCCTTTCTGCTTACTCACCATCAGACAAGCCTAGGGCTTCCCTCTTCCTGAGCCTTTGCCCAGCATGGGTCATTGTGGTGGCTTCAATCCCTGGCCCAAGCCCAGCAAGAAACCAAATGCTTTAACCACAGAGCATGCAACTGGTTTGGGTTGGATGTGCCGCTGGAAACCGTCATGGGAAGCTGCTGCGCTCCCAAAGACATAAAACTGATGCACATTAAAGCATGAGAACTGCATGTGCCCCACTGCCCCTCTTTCCTTCCCCATGGTCCCTGATGGCTCTCGTGTCCCCAGGAGGTGCCCTGGCTCACGCCTTCTTTCCCCGGCGCGGTGAAGCCCACTTTGACAGCGCCGAGCGCTGGTCCCTGCACAGCAGCAAAGGGCGCAACCTCTTCATCGTGGTGGCACACGAGGTCGGGCATACGCTGGGGCTGGAGCACTCCCCCGTCAAGAGCGCTCTGATGTCTCCCTACTACAAGAAGCTCAGCAAGGATTTTGTCCTCAGCTGGGATGACATCTTGGCTGTGCAGAGCCTGTACGGTGAGCACGGCTTCCCTGAGCATCCCTGCGGTGGAGAGTGAGGAGCAGGGATGGGAACAAGGGGAGGGGGCCATGTGCAAGGAAGATGCAGTAGGGCATGTGGGATGGGTACCAGGTCCTCCAGGGCAGGGAAGGCTGCTCTTGCTTTGTGCTTGTTTGCAGACAGGGAAAGGACGGTGCATATGTTTTGGGGGTCCCAAGGGATCTTGGCAACCACTATATAGAGGGGGACAGGTACCAGGGAGTGCTTGGAGCCGTGGGATGGTTTCCCAACCTTGTGCTCATGTAGTGCTTTGGGGAAAGCCATTTCCCTGCCCCTTCTCCGCAACTCACACCCCTTGCTCCATCCCAGGGAAGCCATCCAAGGGCTTGGCCATTCAGCTCCCAGGAAAGGTCTTCACTCACTTCCAGGACTGGAGCACAGATCCTTATGGTGGGGACCAGCAGAGGAGCCCCAGCGCCTATTACTGCCACTCCTTCTTTGATGCCATAACTGCTGGTGAGTGTTGGATGGTGCAACCCTCTCCCAGAACATACACCCTTACCCCTTGCCCCAGCCTGCCCCTTGCTCTGTTGAGTTACAGTGGTGGGAAAGGTGGGTTTGGGTGATCCAGTACCTGCCCCTGGGGCTGGTGGCATCATTGGTGCACATTGCTGGCATAGAGTCTATTGTGAGGATGCAGGAATGGCTCGGTGTGTTAGGAGCAGGGAAAACATCCCAACCCTTGGCCATGGCAAGGCTTATTTGCTGCAAGAGCTCAAGTGTGAAAGACAAGCCTTGAGCAGGAGCGGTGCTCAGCTTTTATCCTCTCCAGGCTGGAATGGAGACAATGAATTATGAAAGCGGGAAGGTGCGGCTGGAAAGGCAGAATGGAGCATCCAAAACCCGAGTGTGCCCAGAGCACTGAGTGGGGAGGAGAGGGGAACCGGCGCATGGGAGCTGGGATGAGGTTTCTCACCTGGGACGTCCTCACTCCTCCCTCTTCCCTGCAGACGCAGATCACAACATCTACATCTTCAAGGGCAACCACTACTGGATGGTGCCGGAGCATGGCAACACCAGCGACCCGCAGCCCCTGCAGACGCGCTGGCCTGGCCTCCCTGCTGGGGGTATCGATGCCTCTGCCTGGTCCCAGAGCAGCCGCAAGTTCTACTTCTTCAAAGGTAGGTGAGCAGCAGAGCTCCTGCCTCTGCTGGGGCTGCCTGGTGTCCAGAGCACCGCCTCCTGCCCGTGTGCCCATGGTACAGAGAGGGAGCATCACTGTGTCCCCGGTGTGCAGAACCCCACAGGAGCCCTGTGTGTGGCCTTGGTTGTGTCACCCCAGCAGCCTGGGCCCCGGTTTCCATGCAGTAGAGCAGGGCTCACTGGTGTTTAACAACAAAGCCAGATGCACCAAACCCTTTGGGCTCTCAGGGTGCACATGTCCTGCGTAACACATGGGCAGAGGGGAGCTCAGAGGTGCTCTCATGGTGCACATGGTTCCCTGTGCCATGCTAGGGGCTGAGCTGCTGTGGGAAGCCTCAAGCTGCCGGGTAGAGGGAGGTCAAAGCAGGCAGCCTGACTGCAGGGTCAGCCACAGCCTTGAATGGGACCCAGTAGTGGGCTCATCAGAAAAGGGGCTTTGTTGTTGTGGCTGAGTGAGAGCCAAAAGCCCCTCTGCCTTCCCAGCCCTCGGCTGCTCCCTCCCTCCCTACGGCTGGATCAGGCTGTGGCTTGTGAGCAGAAAGAGGCCTTTGTCTGCCTGCTTTGTGGGGATAAGGCTCTGTGGGGAGAGCTGAGTGCTCAGCGCTGGTTGCAGCTCCTGCTGCTGCAGCACTGCTCTGGCTCTGTGCCCCTCTCACTGTGCAGGAACAGAGGGGAGGCTTGCAAGGCAGCAGCATGGGCTAGCAGGCAGCACGGTGGCTTTGCTCTGTCCCTGGGGTCCTTTTCCATGCCTCCAAGCCACCGTGCCTCGGATTCCCCACGTCCTCCTCCATGAGGGCTGCTTGGATCACCAGCAGGATGGATGTCACGAGGCCCCATGGCTGAGCCCTTCCGCGTGGCTGGACCTCACTGGGACGGGCTCTAACCTGTGCCCATCTCTCCCCAGGAGGGAGATGCTGGCGCTACGCGGGCTCCAGGTTGGATGCAGGTTTCCCACTGAAGTGCAGTGCCCGCGGGCTCCCGCGGCACCCGGACACAGCGCTGCACTTCCAGCAGCTCCGGCGCGTGGTGCTCTTCAAGGGACCCAAGTACTTTGTGCTGAGCGAGGAGCCCCTCGCCCTGGAGCCCTATTACCCTCGCAGCCTGCGGGACTGGCAGGGCCTGCCCTCGGGCACCGCGGGTGCCCTCACCCACCGCGACGGCTCCGTCTACTTCTTCAGGGATGAGCGGTACTGGCGTTTCCACCCGGAGAAGCTGCAAGTGGTGGGCACCGGCAAATGGGCCGCAGAGCTGCCCTGGATGGGCTGCTGGGATGCCAACGGTGGGCAGGTCCTGTTCTGAGCTGGACAAAACCATGGTCTGAGCCCCTGCCCGCATCCCTCTCCGTGTGATGGAATGGGAATGGTTTGGAGGGGACCAGAAGGTGGGGTGGAGCTGTGGGGATGCAGTGGGGATGGAGCCATCGGCCCCAGCAGCTCTGTGATGGGCAGGGGCTGGAGGCTTTGAGAGACAATGCTAAGGCTGCAAACCAAGGGTGTAAGCCATGAGATTGCAATGCTCCTTCCTCTGAATGATCAGGGGATCATCGTGCATTTGCCTTCCACATCAGGACTGGGGGTTGTGGATCCTTTGGCCACAGCCAGACAAAGAAGTGCCTCACTATTGCTCACCATGGGCCTTGGAGGGGTTAAATAAGAGCCTCAAGAATGTTTCCTGGTTACAACAAAAGAGAAAAGAGACATCTGGACAAAACCCCGTGTCTGTGTTGAGCTTTGTCCTGCATAGAGCCCCTGCTCCTGCCTCCTCCATTCCTTCATCCCAGGATGGAGGATGAGCCCCATGGTGCTGTGGTGGGTTCACATCCCAGCTGGAGACACAAACACTGCGGGGTTTTGGGGGTGAAGAGGGATTTGGTGTAGGAGCCTCTATGCGGAAGGGAGAGCTGAGCTGCTGACTGACTAACAGGCAGCAGGAGCACTGCAGCCGGGCTTTATGGTGTGTGGGTTCTTTGGTGTCTAATAAGGGCTGTGCTGACCTGGCAGCCTTTCTTGTGCGCAGAGAAAGTGTGCTCTCCACGTGCAGGAGACAGGATCGACCTGCTTTTGAGTCCTGTGCCACAGTTGGATGTAACTGACACAGTACTAGGGGGGAGGATGGATGGACGTGTCCGTGCATGCTTGTGAGGACAGTGTGGCTGCATAGTCCTCATTCCTTTCCCAAAGCAGGTTCCCCACCTGGAAACGCTGCTGGCTCCTGTGCACCAAGTCACCGGTCATGTCTGCAAAGGGCCATCATCTCCCATAGCAGAAGACTCTCTCTGGTGGGAGAGTGCCAGGTCCCCAGGGAATTCAGTGTCACCAACTATTGGTGCTGAGCAGGACAGTGCTCAGCTTCCTCATGGTGTCCTTTGGTTTGAGGGGTTTAGGGAGTTTGACCACACTGCGCTGACGGTTCACTGATGGTTCTCCCAGGACTCAGTCCCAGCACTGGGTGCCTTGCTTTGGCAAGGGCTGTGGCTGGTCCTGCTGTGTTGGGGTGCTGTGCTGCGGTGCCATGTCAGGGTCCCCTCCCAGTGCCAGCAGCTCTGAGCATCCTCTGCTTGCCTCTCCTGCCCTGGACCTTCCCACAGGGAAGGCAGGAACTGCCTTGCCCCAGGCAGGGTGCCGGGCTGGTGTCTCCTCAGGAATCTGGATGCTCTCCTGGTCTTGGGGTTTCCTTTTCCTCCCTTGCTTGCATGAGTGTTTCCAGGGGCTCTGCGCTGTCAGGATGCCTTGTGGTCATGGGTGATGCTGAGCGATGGGGTGACTGCTGCATCCCCGGAACCCCACAAGGATGGGGGGACCAGTGGGAGATGGATTCACATCCTGAGCCATGCACTCAGCCCCGCTGGTTGAAAATCCTGCTTCACAAGTGTCCTTTTCTGCTGCTGGGCTGCCTGGCACACGCCAGGCACAGACTCCTCCGGCCTGCCATGCATTCCCAGCCTTGGGAATAGCTGGGATTCTTGTGTTTCCTCCCCCAAAACGGCACCAGCCAGGCAGTTATCTGCAGTGAGCATCCTCCGGGGAGAGGACAGAGGCGCTGGACACGGCAAGAAGCCCCCAAGTCCATGAGAAGCTCTGTTTCAATGCCAAGGTCAAGCACATCCCTGGTGGGTTTGTTTGCAGAAGTACCTGGGTGCTGGGCAGTTCTGGGTTAGGGAGGGAATCTCTGACATTCCCAGCAGCGCCCACTCATCCATGTGGTCATTCTCTTAAAGCCCCAGCTCTTGGAATCACATCATCCATGGAGGAGCTCGGCTTTTGCCACAGACCTCATTGTCATGGGCAATTCAGGATAACATTTGCAAGTGATGACAGTGCAGAGAAACCCCGAAGGAGGGATGCAAACACCCCCCTCTCATGCTTATTGTATGGATCTGCTTTCCAGAAAGAGGCCTGGGGGAGAGGACTGATGCGTTTGTGCTGTGATTAGCAGCTCCCAAAAAGGGCTCCTCGCAGGGACCTGCTCTGGTCCCCAGCCTTTGGGGGTGACAAGGCCGTCTGTTGCCTGCAGAGGGATGAAGGGATCGTCCTGAGTTCAAGTATAGGGATTCGCACCCAAACTTGAGCAAAACCACTGGCCTTTGTATCAGGAGATGGAAGTAAATGATGGGGGTAAGTGAAGATGCTGTGATCAGCCTGAGGGGTTGTGACTGGAAGGAGCTGATGGAGTGGGAGCAGAAGGGTTCAGGACTGCTTAGCTCTCAATCCTTGCTCCATGTCTTGGTGGAAAGCACAGAGCAATCCATGGCCGTGGTTTCTCCATCAGGACCAGCTCCCTCCAAGGCATCTCTGCCCTGATCCCCACTGCTTTGGGAAGCTCTTGCTTCAGGGTTTGGCTTTCCAGCTCCTGGTGCTGCTGCGCTGCATGGAGCAGACAGGAGGGATGCAGAGGGACTGGTTTGAGCATCACCCCCGTGATGCTATCAGGTCCTCACACTGGACCTGCACGGAGCTCAGGCTCTGGGCACCCCACCTGAAGAGGAGGGAGCCCTGCTCAGCATCACCCATGCTGGAGGTCCCCTGTTTGGGTTGGCTCCTCACCACGGTGTGTTTGGACTTGCACAGCACTCAGTGGCATCTCGGCTGTACCTGAGCTTCTGAAATGAGTGCCAAATTGTGACCGCCTCAGGGCTGTAATTCAGGGGTACCAAGCCCTGAAGATGCATCTTGTAGGGCCCCCAAATCCCGCAGGTGGGTGCAAGGGTGGGGTGAAGGGAGAAAATCCCTCTCTTTTGGTTGTGAACACCTTGGGATGATGATGAGCTGCTCCCTAACTCCCTCCCCACCAGATCCAGGGGCCTCCGGGAAAATCCAGCCCTGAATGGCTGGGGAAGACGGAGCAGGCAGGGGAGCAGGCACTGAAGGGTTAACGGGGAGTGTTTGCAGCCGGTCCCTTGTCACCAAGGAGAAGGGAACAGCACTTGGGAAGGAAACAAAACACCCACTGCCCAGGAGGGTGATTTCCTTTCCCCACACTGCATTACAGCCCTCGGACCCCAGAAGGGCTCCTGACACCACCGGGACAACAGCGTCACCACCCCTGGTGGCAGAGAGCAAGCGGCACCGGGTGAGTGTGGCTGGTGGGGAGGTGGGCTGGGGACACGACCCCATCTCTGTGTCCCCATCACCCCTTTCCTCCCATCTCCTCCCAGTCTTATGGCAAAATGTGGGGGCCGCCGTGCCCGGCGGTGCGGAGCATCCGTCCCTACCGGTCCAGCGAGCAGTACCTCTATGCCATGAAGGAGGACCTGGCGGAGTGGCTGAAGGAACTCTATGACCTGGACATCGAGGTGGGCACCTTCGTGGAGGCGCTGGAGACGGGCTCCGTGCTCTGCTCCCACGCCAACAACGTCACCCACGTGGCTGGGGAGTTCTCCCGTGCCTGTCCTGATGCAGCTCAGCACCTCCGCCTGCCCGCTGCCGGTGTCACCTGCAACCTGGCAGCACTGCCCGGCACCTTCCAGGCCAGGGACAACGTCTCCAACTTCATCCAGTGGTGCAGGAAGGAGATGGAGATTAAAGGTAAGGTGTCCGGCTGACCATGTCTCCTGGTGCTGTATTCCCCTATGGCTGCTCCTGGCATCACCCTATGTGTTTGCCCATGTGTCCCGCAAAGCCAGTGCTGTCCAGCACCATGTGCACACGTCCCAGAGCTGGGATTATGTAGCACAGGCTCTTCCAGGCTTGGCAGCAGGGTGCTGGCACGCAGGGGATGATGTGTTCACTTGGGTGCAAGTGTATGCTGGGGGATGGAACTGGAAAGGGTGGGTGCTATGGCATGATCCCAACCATGATAGCATCAGGAGCAGTCCTGGCTCTGAGCAAAGGGTCTGTCACCGTGTCCCCAGCCTGGGAAATGCATAGGCATGTAGTGAAGCATCCTCTGCACACCAGGTTTTGTGACTTTGGGATCCCATGGGAGAGCCACAGTGATTTCACTTGCAGATGCTCAGGGAGAAGGCTCTTTATCCCAACTCTCATTGGACCATTCCTAGAAGGATGGCTTCAGGCAATAACATCCCTTGGGGTGGATTTTGACTGCCTGTGCCCCATATCCCCTTTGTCCCCATGCCCACGCACCAGCCCCAGCTCAGCACAGCCTGCCTTGCCCCAGATGTGCTGATGTTTGAGACGGAGGACCTGGTGCTGAGGAAGAACGAGAAGAACTTTGTGCTGTGCCTGCTGGAGCTGGCACGCCGTGCTGCTCGCTTCGGGATGCGCGCCCCGACCCTCGTGCAGATGGAGCAGGAGATTGAGGAGGAGCTGCGGCAGGAGATGGACCTGCCACCTGCAGACACCCCCCTGCCCCGGCCCCCCCGGAAACCACGGGACCTCCACAACCTCGACCAGATGGTATTGGAGCACATGGAGTGGGATGGGGATGGGGATGAAGATGGAGATGGAGATGGGTGGAGATGGAGGTGGAGATGGAGGTGGAGATGGAGATGGACAGAGATGGGGATGGAGATGCATGGGGATGAGGATGGGAGGAGATGGAGATGGTGATGGACATGGGTGGGGAAGGGGATAGGGATGAGGGTGGAGATGGAGATGGGTGGGGACAGGGATAGGTATGGGGATGGAGATGGAGATGGGAATGGGGACAGTGATGGGGATGGGGATGGAGATGGAGGTGAGTGGGGAATGGGATGGGGATGAGGATGGAGACGGGGATGAGGATGGAGATGGAGATAGAGATGATGGAAATGGAGATGGAGATGGGTGGGGAAGGGGCTGGGGTTGGAGATGAGTAGGGACGGAGATGGAGATGGATGGGGAAGCAGATGGCAATGGGGATGGGGAAGGGGATGGAGATGGATGGGGATGTCCACCCCAAGACCCTTCCCAGTGACCATGATGAGGACCTATTCCTGGTGCCTGCAGGTCCAGTACCTGGTGAGCCGCTGTACCTGCCCTGTCCAGTTCCCTATGATCAAGATATCCGAAGGGAAATACCGTGTGGGTGACTCTGACACTCTCATCTTTGTCCGGGTGAGTCTGCTTCGCCCCGTGCATTTCGGGCACAGGCACCAAGAATCTTGCTCTGCTGCCACAGAGCCTCTTCCATAATCCACCCCCAAAACGGGCTCAATGTGTGGGTTTTGACTGTTATCCCCAAAGCTGGGCAGCAGGGAAGCTCTGCCCTGCAGTACATGTTTGTATAGGTGTAACCACCCATAAGTACAGGGCAAAACCTGCCATTCCAACTGGAGCCAGGTCTCACCCAGCAGTGGGAACACTGGGATGCTCCATCCCTGCCTGGATCCATCCCAAAGGGCTCAGCACATGATGACGGAGCGAGGTTTTCCACAAGGCTCCCCATTCTCCTCAGAGTGATGAAATGTGCCCACTGGGATGGCAGCTGGAGCTGAGACCCCCTCTGCTTCAGTGCACAGAGCCAGGGATGAAGCTGTATCCTTTGAGAGACCCGGTGGCACTTAGAGCAAGCCCAGAGCCCTCAAAGTCCTGCTCAGCAGGCTCTCTATAGACGTGGGGGTCCCACTGGGTCTCACAGCACACGGCATCCCATGCAGATCCTGCGGGAGCACGTCATGGTGCGGGTCGGGGGCGGCTGGGACACGCTGGAGCATTACCTGGACAAGCACGACCCGTGCCGCTGCACCTCGCTCTGTGAGTCCCTGCATCCCCAAACCTGCGGCTGGGGTTAGGGGGGTCCGCAGTGGGTCTCGCTGCTTCTGGGGCTGTTTAACAGAGGGGGAGGCTTCACTCCAGCCCTGCCCCGTTGCTTTCCTGGGGGATGCGTGGTTGAGCTCCTCACGTTGGCTTCGGTGGCCGCTAGAGGTCACGGCACACTGATGGATGGAGCCCCATTGCAGGGAGCATCCCGGAGGGGCTGGATGCTGAGCCGCGGCTTGGGGGGGGGCTGCACCGGGGGGTGGGTGCATGGGCAGCGGTGCTGAGCCCCCGTTGTTTTCCCTACAGCTCACAAACAAGCCTTGAAAAGCGGGAGCCCGCAGCAGCAAGTGCAGCACGAGATCAGGCTGTGTCCAGCCTCCAAAGGCCGTGGCCAGCCCCAGCCCACCGTGTTGGTCAGCCGCTCGCAGAGCCCCCTGCCCCCTGTCACATGGGGGTCCCGAGTCCCCCCCGGCCCTCGTCCCCCTTCTCCGGAGGGCTCAGGTCACCCAGTGGGTGCCAGCCCCCGCCGCGAGCAGCCCCAGAGGGTCCCTTCGGGCAGGTGGGTGATGCAGGGATGCTTCGTGCCCCAAACCATCCGCTTTGAGCAGCTTTCCTCACATCCATGAATTCCTGTCCCTCTCCCTTCTGGAAGTGCCCAGCTCCAGGCGGGATGGAGGGGGGGTGGGAGGATGCGGCAGCTCTCCATCCGCTCTCCACTCCTTCCTCTTGCAGGACACGAGAGCCATCAGCTCCCCCTTTGGGACGGCAACCGCCACCATCCAGGTCACCCGTTCGATCCAGCTCTGGCTGCAGGGTGCAGAGCCGGGCACCCACCCCTTCCCGTGCAGCCCCCAGCGGGAAGGACAGCGTGGGGGTCCTCAAGGCACCGCGTGGGAGCACTGCAATGAAATCACCCGTGACACCAGCACGGGGCAGGCCCAGGGCACCCAGCACCCGGCTGGCACCAGCACCCCCAAAACCCACCCAGCAAGGGGGGACACTGGGCATGGAGGCAGCCAGGCTGCAGGAAGGGGGGGGCCCTGCCGTGTTGCACCCCCGTGCCCGCAGCCCCATGAAGGTCCATGCCCCTTCCTCACACCAGAGTGGCTCACAAAGCCCGCGGGAAGGGAGATGGGGAGCCCCTGGCTTGAGCCACCCATTGTCACCTCGAAACCCTTCCACCCAGCATCCGAAACAGGACAGCAGCATTAAACCCCCTGCCAAAGCCAGCCCGGCCTCCTGCCGGCCCCCCACCCCAGGGTGCAAGGGCTGTGCACCCCAGCAGTGCCACCCAGCCCCAAGCCCACGGGCTGGGGATGCTGAGGAGCTGGTGGATGAACCGGGGGGAGCCTGTGGTCCTGGCGGGGGGATGCAGGGGATGCAGGGGTGCCAGGGGCACACGCCGCCCGCTGGCTATGACAAGGTAGTGGAGGAGCTCTCCCGTGGGCACCAGCCCCTGCACCCTGCGGGGAGCTGGGTCCCCAGCATGGACCCACAAGCCACCCTACAGCCCACCGTGCCCCCGGATGGGGGGCAGACAGAGGGGTCAGGAATGGGGGCCCAAACCTCGCGGGCAGCCAGGGCCAGCAGCACCCCCAAGCCCCGGCGGTGCCTGAAGAAACCCGAACGTGTGCCCTCCATCTACAAGCTGAAGCTGCGGCCCAAGGTGCGTCCCAGGAGGGACCACAGGCCAGGCAAGCGGCCCTCGCGCATCCCCACGCCAATGGGGCAGCGGCCAACAGCGCCCCGGGGTCAGCATCGCCCCACAGGGCTCCCCCGGCACCCCCAGCCCAGCAGCACCCATCCCACAGCCAAGCCATCACTGGCTGACAGCGGTGCCTGGCTGACAGAGGATGATGAAGAGGCGTGGGTCTGACCCCCAGGTTACAGCAGGGTTGGACCACACACTTGTCCTAAGGTGGGAGCGATGCTGGAGCTGGAGCTGTGGTACCCAAGGTTGGTGTGGGAAGGATGGGTTTGCTCCCAGGATGCCCAGGAGGTCCCTCCATTGCTCTTTAGAGCTGCACCCCCTCCTTCCCCATGGGGTTGGTTTTGGACTGGTTATTCTCCTCCTGAGCAGGAGCTCTTGTGCTGGTTTGGGTGGAACAATCCAGCCCCAGGTTGAGAATGGGGCACTTGGTGCCGGGAAGA
The DNA here is from genome assembly GCA_032466535.1 of Forpus xanthops. NCBI lineage: Eukaryota > Metazoa > Chordata > Aves > Psittaciformes > Psittacidae > Forpus > Forpus xanthops. Next base: position 22,097 of record JASSUY010064605.1, read on the forward strand.
GGGGAGCAGCTGACCTCTATGGTGTCCCCATAAAGCAGGGACACCTCACACTCAGCATCCAGAGCATCTCATACCTCAGTCTTCCCCATCTGTACAACAGGATTAACAAACCTCTTACAGCACCATGAGCCTTAAAGACTGAATTGCTCAGACTGGGGGGGGGGAGTGTCACAGGAGTGACCCTTGCTGAGCCCCGTGGGCTTCTTTATGGTGGGAGACCCGGGGGGGGGGCAGTGGTCCCTTTGGTGGTGATGGTCAATGTGGTGGCGATCACCAAGGGTCATCGCCCGCAGCCACGGACCCGGCAATGTTTGTGCAATAGAGACATACCAAAGCTCTTCTGTTCCAGCATCGTTTCCATATGGGTGAGGAGGGACAGAGGATGACCCTGACGGGGGTCACAGCATTGGGATTTCTGCTGCTGTGTGTGCACAGCCAATGTCCCTCTGAGAGCCCCGTATTGGCCCGAAGAGCCCCATCTTCCAAGAGAGGAACAGGCCAGACACACACCACTGCAGGGGAGCAGCAAAGGAGAGCATTGGGGTCCTGGGGGTGCCAAAGCTGCTGGCAAACCTGCTCCTTTGGCAGGGCAGAGACCAATCCCTCCTCCCTCCCTGTGCCTTTTGTACAAGAGCTGCAGCAGCGGAACCTGGTGGCAGGGCAAAGAGCAGCGAGGCGGGTACAGAACAAGGGGACAGACCTGATTTTTAATTCCATTTCCAATAAGGGAGCGCAGGGCATTACAGGCGGAGCAGACACCTCGGGAATCTCCAACAACAAATCCAGGGGGAAAGGAAAGCAAGGTCCAGGCAACCAGGGACACTCATGGGGGCAGGAGGAGGAGGAGAGGGAAGCATCCTTGCTGTGCTGGACCAAACCCAGGCACCACGCACACAGGGGCAGGAACCCATCATCACCCTGGGGACAGCGGTGGGGACATCCTCAGCCTCTGCCAGGCTCAGGAGCAGGTTGGTTTAGGCAGGACCAGAGTGGCTTTGTATTGAAGGGTTCTTGTATCTGCTGCTCTGATCCCTGCGAGCCTGGGATGCTCCAGACCTCCCAGCCCTGGTTTCCCTGTGGGTGCCCCCACATCCTCCCTCCTCCTGGGATAGTAGATCTTTGTAGCCCTCTTTTTCTTGGGATCTGGGAAGTGCTGTCAAAGCAGTGAGTTATTATTACTAATATAACTTTGTCTATAAAGTACAATAGAATATAACAATTATATTTATAACGTTTTCTTTTTCTCCAAAATACTAAATAGACGCTATAAAAACCGGTAACTAATTGTGCTATAAACTGCCGGCTACAGGGTCATAACAAACAATGTATTGGTTTAGTCGTTGATATGTGTACATCGGAGCACTTTAGAAATGCTTTATTATTAGCATTTACCAAGGAGTTTCCTTCTCAAACAATTTGGAGGGGTAAAGCCAGCCAGAGACTGATAACGTGGACTTACACGTGACCATAAATCCTGATGGGATGAGGTCGGGAGCCATGAGGAAGCCCGGTCAGTTTGCCATGAAGGCAAGGGATGGGGATGAGTGCCGCTGCCCATCTCCAGCCCGGGCTCTCGAGCCGCTGTGCTCCTCCACCACCTTTTCTCTTGGTTTTCCCTTATTTTACCATTTTGGAGGAAGGGGAATGGGGTTTGGGTGCTGGGGGTGGGAAGGAGGAGCAGGGTGAACCCAAACCCCACAGCACTGGGCTGCAGGGCAGTGCATGGCATATGAAATGCACCAAGAGGGAAGTGTCATCCAGAGCACAGCAGTGAGATGGAACCCTGGAGTGGGGGAAGAGATGGAGCTGGTGTCCTCTGTCAGAGCACTGCTGAATACCTCCATTGCCTTTGTTACACCGGAAAGCACTGACACGGATCACATCACAGCCTCACATCCTGCTTTGGGAGGTGAGGATGTACTTCTCAAAGGGAGCAGCCAAGAAGGAGGCACCACAACACCTCACCAGCACATCGCTCAGCACCGCTTCCTAACAGGAGCCGCGCATGGCACCTTGTGCAGGACAAGACAAAGGATGAGTTTCAGTCTGGTGTAAAACAAGCTGAAAGATTAAAACCTAATAACGAGGCCTCAATTTCCTATTAGGGATAGACAGGAAAAAAAGGAACGCAACCGGAATTCAAAGTCCAGGTCCCTATTGCTTTGGAGGATGCCTTCACACCGCTGCCATCTCACGTGGATGGAGACGAGCAACCCAATGGGAAAGCTGGCGCGGGGTGATGGAGCGAGAGGCTGCCCTGGGGACCCCAGGGGGTGGTTGGATCCCGCTGAGCCCGGGACACGAGGTAGCGGAGGGATGACCTGCCCGGCAAGCAGCGTTCCGGGGTTATTTGGTGTTCCACAGGCCGTGGGGAGGAGGAGCCTTCCTTGGCTGAGCCAGGGCAGAAGGGGGACTCGAGGCCCTGGGGAAGCAGCACTCAGCACCCATGGGATGTAAGGGGCAGGATGTGCGCTCTATTTCAGTGTTTTCCTCCCCCCCCCTTCTTGCTTTCATCCAAGAATTCCACCTGGAAATCTGACCCAACCGAGCCAAAAGAGAGCCCCTGTGACCCGGCCCCTTGCTGGAGGCTGCTCTGCCCTCAGGAGAGAAATCCCGGTTCGGTAGGGGGGACTCCCAGCTCCACCATGCCCCAGGGATGGAGCCACGCTGGGACACAGGCACCGGGCAGCTGCCTTCCAGGAGGCAGATGATGGCAGGCAGCAGATGCCAGGGAAGGATGGACCCAGCAGCCAACCTCTGGGTACCACATGAGGCATCTCCTCTATGCCCCTGTGCCATGCAGTGCATCAGGCACAGCAGAGACACAACCCCCCGGCTCCCTCAGACAGCTTTGACCCTGAGTGCCAGAGGCTTGGGGAGAGCTCAGTTTAACCATGGTCCTCCCTCATCCCTCTCTCCCGCCGGGCATCTCAGCCATCCTCCTGCCCATGGCATCACCCTGTCCAAGGTGCACTGTCCCTATATGTCACCGCAGGGTACCAGTGCTGGCGGGGAAGCAAACCCCAAGGTGCCTCCAGCACCGCTCCCACCACAGCATCACCCCCATGGAGTGGTGACACCGGGGAGCTACGGTCCTCAAGGATGAGTGGCCACGATGGCACGACCGGAGGGGTCCATGGTGGCCGGGGGGGCTCACATGATGGTGCATCGGTTCCTGCGCAGGGCGCCCTGGAAGCGGATGGTGGTGTGGACGTGCTTGCAGCGGGCGCAGCCCACGCTCTTGAGCAGCTCGCTGAAGAGCAGCAGGATGTGCCAGTTGTACTTGGCCGAGCACTCGATGTAGCCGCACTTCCACGTCTTCTTCACCAGGTTGGAGACGTTCCAGCGTGGGATCACCCGGCCCCGCTGCAGGTCCCGCTTGTTGCCCACGATGATGATGGGTGTCTCCGATGTGCCAATGACCCTGGGGAGGGAGCACAGAAGGGGACAGGGCACAGTGTGATGATGGGCCCGCGCATCCCATCCCATCCCAAACCAGCTCTTGGCTTTGGCTTGGCAAGAGGGACGTGACTCCTCTTGCCTTGTCCTTCTTCATGGCCCACCCCACACTGTGTCAGCCCCAGTTGCTTTCTGCCCTCACCCACAGGGAATACCTGCCCAGGGTCATAGAATCCCAGACCGGTTTGGGTTGGAAGGGACCTTAAAGCTCATCCCGTTCCACAGGCAGGGATGCCTTCCACTAGACCAGGTTGCTCCAGGCCTCATCCAGCTTCTTCCACCCTGAGGTCCAATTTTGCTTCAGGGCTCCCAGCCCCGCAAAGGGGCTTTGTCCCAGTCTGTAACATCACATCCCCAATGCCAAGAGCAGGGAAGCACTGCGCTGCGTGGGGGATGCTTCCCTACCTCGTCTCCAGGATCTGCTGGCGGATGGTTTTGATGTACTCGAAGCTGTCAAAGCAACAGATGTCATAGACCAGGATGTAGGCATGGACGCTCCGGAGCCCCCTGCAACACACGTCCGCCCACTCCTGCAAGGTGCAGAGAGGGATCAATCCTGGCTCAGCCCCAGCACTGTGCCTCGGGGATGCCCCGCACTGGGTGCAAGCTCTCCAGCACCCATCTCACCTCCGCTCTGCCCTCACCCATCCCTGTGGTGCTGCATCTGCCCCCCACAGCCCTTCAGTTACCCCATCTCCAGAGATCCCTTCTGCCCCTCAGTAATCCATAGGAAAGTAAATGGGATTTGCAGCCCCAGTTCCTCTCTTGAGTGAGGATTAATGCCCAGTGGTCCAGGGGTGAGCTGGGAGAGGGGCTGAATGCATCCCTTGCCCTAGATGTAAAAGCTTCATCCCCCAGAGCTGTACTGAGGTGTGTTAACCAGGAATGCACCCTGGCTTGCAGGCAGGGCAGGCGAGGAGGATGCTGAGGACGCATCCTCATCTGTGTGGGTCAGAGGGGAAGGTGACAGTGGGGCTGTTTGGGGGGGACATGGGCACAGGAGAGGAGCAGTGACTGCTGCGGCGTCTGTGGGACTGGGAGCTGGGGCAGAGGCCTCTCCACAGCCACAATGAGGAGCTGTAAGGATTCACGTTGTCAGGGAAGCTTTGGGTTTCCAGAAATAACAGGATTATTTTTTCCATGCTCTAGGATCTGTCCCACTTCCAGCCACTTTCCCTGTGCAGCAGCAGTATGGCAGGAATGGCAGCCCATGCTGAGCACCACAACCCTCCTGAGCACCACCAGAGATGCACCAAGGAGGAAAGGCTTCACTCCTCCGGAGCAAACCCTTTGGTATCGTGAATCATGCCTTGCTGAGTTCATCATCGGGATGATGCAAAGCAAGACATAGGACTGAAGGGAACTGGGAAGAGGAAAGGTTTGGGTGCATGTTGGTGTCCATCCCAGACTGCAGCTGGGGAAGGAGCTGGGACACTGAGGGGAGGAGGTGCAGTGCAGCTCCACGGTGTCACAGCGGTGCAGGTGGATGGAGCAGCAGTGTCGCTCATACACCTGGGAGATCCACACATGGCAGCTATCCTACATCCCTGGGGTGCAGCTTGCTCCTGTGCTGTGATGCCAGAATGGTTTTCCCAGTGTGGGCAGGATGCTCAAGGCTGGAGGAGGGTCCCATGTGGGAGCGGGATGTTGGGAAGCCGCCAGCCCCTGCTCCTCTCCCAGCACATCACAGCAGGGATGCTGCTCCTGGCCATGGAGCCTCCCAGCAAGCAGAGCCGTATTCCCCACTGCAATCCTCTTCTTCCCCCTCGGAGCCATCCCTGTGTCCAGTCTCTCTTCCCAGGAAACCTCCATCTGTTCCCAGCGGCTGCGTCCTCTCAAGCACAGCAAGGCAGGGAGTTAATCAAGTGTGGCAGCGTCACACATTACCCTTTGCTATTCCGGGCTGTCTCTTGCTCTGACCTTTCATTCCCTGCACATACCGATTAATCCCAAACCTCCTCCTTGCCCCTGGAGCTCCCACTTCACCTCCTGCCTGACAGCACAGGGCAGGAGCACTACAAGGCCCCATAACCCCATCCCCATGGGGCACTGGAGTGATAGAATTATACTGATTAGATATAAAAGAGAGCCAGCTCCTATGGAGGTGCCCCATTGCCCTCCAGCCACAGCTCCTCTCCCCACAGCAGTGGCACAACTGTGTGCCTGGGATGCTTGAGCCTGAATTCCCCTTCTTCCCCATAGAACCCCCTTGAAGCAGCAGTGGTGGCAATGCTTTATGACCCCATGCAGCCTTTTGGGGCTGTTCTGAAGCACCTGAAGGGGGTTTGAGGAGGTGCTGGGGGGCTCAGGGCTCGTGCAATGTTGTGGGGTGACAACCACACTGGGAGGGGATGTGCAGCCCTGCTCTACCTGGCATGGGCAGTGCATGCATCACGGCCTGGATCTCCAGGAAGCCCTGGTTCTCACCTGATTGCTCTGCCCATGCTCCCCCAGCCCTTTGCTGGTGCCAGCTCTGATTGGGATCCATCACCCAGCTGGATGGGACCGCAGGCATCGCCAGATGAGCACCATTCCCCCCACATTTCCCATCATTTGAGGTGAGAAAGCTTTAGAAGACGCTTTATCCCAGCCCTGCTCAGCCAATAGCCATGAGGATGCGATCCCTCACACCAGCGCGCGCAGGGAGAAGCATCCCCTGCAGAGAAGGAACCGGGACCCCACAGAGGTCACCCCCACGGCAGAGGTCCCATCCGTACCTGCAGGGTGTTGACGGGGAAGGCGGTGATGGGGGGGAAGTCCATGATCTGCAGGTCGTGGACGTGGCCGTTCATGACGACGGCGGGCAGGTAGACGCGCCGGGCCGTGGTGGGCACGCAGACCTCGCTGAACTCGTTGTAGAGGAACTGCCGCACTATGGCACTCTTGCCCACACCCTGTGCCCCCAGCACGGCGATCTTGACCGTTGCCACCATGCCGCCACGTGCCGGCCGCTGCCCTGCTGCTGCCCCCGCGGCACAGAGGCTGCATATTCCCACGCAGGGGGCCTCAGCCCCATTCAGGATGCATCTGCCCTGTCACTGCCAGGCCAAGGAGGAGATGGTCAGATCCCAAAGGCACACTGCAGGGGATCCGTTCCCAATGGGAAAGGGTTTGTCTGTCCTTGGGGAGCAGGAGCATCCCTCAGGGACGGGCAATGGCCTCAGTGGGGGCTTTGGCACTGTGATGTGCCCCTCGGGGGCTCCAACCCTGTAGAGCCAAGGATCGGGGTGAACTCCATCCCAGGAAGGATCTCCATTATTCAGCCCTTTCGGTACCAGAGCAAAGAAACCTCTAGGAAAGGGACTGTGTGGTTCAGGGTTTGCAGCACTGGGGCTCACCCCGCAGCATCCATGGGGACTGCCACTGACTGCTCCATCCCAGTGCTGCCCCAAGCCAGGAAATCCATCTTCGCTCCGCTTGGACAGCTGGAATTGCCTTTTGCTGGGGCAGTGGGGAGTTCGCTCTGTGCTGCAACAGCTTTAATGTTTAATTCCAGGCTTTGAGCAGTTTGGCAATTAACTTGATGGAGGTTAATTTCTGAGCCAGGGTGAGCCCATGGGCTGCAGGCACTTGTGTTGAGGCCAGACAAACCCAGGGCAGGGCCACACGTGGAGGGGAGGACACAGGGTGATAGCCCACACGTAAGGATGAAGGAGCGGAGTCAAGGAGCCCAGACACCCCCAGGCCCCAGGCTCCCAACCAGGGACAATGATGGAAACAATGAGGGTGAGGGGCTGGGAACCGCTTTTGCTTGCTCCCATCATCAGGAAGTGGCTTGTGCTTATCCCAGAGTGGGGATGCTTTCAGCAACGTGTGATGCCCTGGTCCGTTTTCCCTGAAAACCAAACCTCAGTGGTCCCTGAGCAGGTTCGAACCACCTTGTCCTGACTGTTTGACGGAGGTGCTTGCCCCAGGAGAGCTTGGACACAGATGTCCTGGCTGCTGGGTGCAGGGCTTGCGTGGCTTCCTGCTGCTCCCCAAGCTGGGCTGTGGTTCCCACCATCCTTCACCCTCCTCACAGCAAGGCTGGGGGCTGGCAGGGCCTGACCCAGCCCCAGGGCAGCAGCACGTTTGTGCCCTGGGCTGAGCACCACGGCACATGCACGGCACATGGTGCTGGCACCATCCCCTGGGGTGCTGCTGCCGTCGGGAACCTGCTCACCCCAGCCCCAGGAAGGGCTCCATAGGGACACTGGGGTGCAGGGGCCCCCACACCGGCCCTGCCGGGGCCTCTCCCACCCGCAGAAAGCACTGTCATTGCAAGTCCCCGGGAGCCACTCTGCTGCAGGGACCCCGCTCCAATGGGGGGCTGGAGGGCAATGGAGATACAGCCCAGACCCAGCGCCCCAAACCCCTTCCCCCTCTGGGCTGGCAGCCGGGTCTATGCCCGAGCCAAGTCGGCCCCAGGACGCTTTTGCACCCTATAGCATCGCATCCCGACCCTCCTGGCCCCATGGGAAGCCGAGGAGCGGAGCGGGGACAGAGGGGAGCGGACGGCGCGGGGGAGGCTGCCCCGGGGAGGGGGCCCCGGCCCCGGCGCGACCCCGGGCAGGCGCTGTCCCCCGCAAGCGCTGACCCCGCAGCCGGGGGATGCTCTCCGCTGCGGCAGCGCAGCATCCGCGGCACCGGGGCTCTGGGGCCGGAGGAGCTCGGGGGATGCCGAGGACAGACGCACCC